>ML394847.1:21181-48389 GCA_005239525.1 Nicotiana knightiana | reverse complement strand
ACTGTTACATGTTCATTATTGTTTCTATGACTATTTGGCCTTGTTGAATTGTTGTTAGTTATCATTGTGAATATTTGGAAAGAGTATTGGTTGTTTGAGCTGGTTCCCTTGTGATATAAACATGGTTGAGAGGTTTGGTATTGTTTTTATGAAATAAATATATATATATATTTTGATATTCCTGTTGGTTTCATGGTTGAGAGGTTATTGATGAGGTTATAGAAAAATGCGGTTTATTATTTATAATAGTTGAGGTTCGCGTGTTTATTGGGTTTCATTGAGTTATTTCCAATTGTTGTTGTAAGTGTGTTAAAGATGTTTGATGTTCTCTTGAGCTTATCATAGTATATAAAGACTGAGTTGGATTGACAGCGTTACGGTGTTTACGTATATTCTGGTTGGTTTATTGTGAAATGTTATTGGTTAAAGCTTACGAGCTATTTGATCTTCTGTTTGAAATTGGGGAAATAATAGTGTTGTGAGAGGCTTGGCCTGAATCGTGAAAGTTAAAATAAATAAATAAATATATATATATATATATATATATATATATATATATAGGACTGTGATAAGGGCGGACAGGTGAAATAAATATATATGATTGTGATAAGGGTGGACATGAGAAATAAATATATATGACTGTGATAAGGGTGGACAAGAGGAATAAATATATATGACTGTGATAAGGGTGGACAGGAGAAATAAATATATATGACTGTATAGGTCACCTTAACACTATATAGATCGTGGAGGGTTTTGCTCAAGCTTGAAGGCTCTCTAATGGAGTTTTGGATGAGAAAGAATGAAGAAAACCCGTGTTTGAACATTTAAATATGCCTGCCTACAGGGGTTTCCGCACCTGCGACCTTAGGACCGCACCTGCGGTCCCGTGCAGGCTAGAAAAGGATCGCACTTGCGGAGGGGTTTCCGCACCAGCGGACCCTCTCCCGCGTAAATTGTTCCGCACCTGCGAAGGTAGGGGGACCCCTGGGTTTTCGCACCTATGAGGCTGGGACCGTAGTAGCGGTCCCGCACCTGCGGCTGGGCCACCGCACCTGCGGTCACACCAACAACAGCTGCACCAGTAGTTGTTTTAGCTGGTTTTTGGCCTCGTGTGGTGTCCGGGAGGCACCTGGGACCACCCGAGCCCTCGTCCAAATATACCAACAAGTCACAAACCATAATACGGACTCACTCGGCCCTACGGAACATTCAAAACATCACTAAAACTCAAAATCACATCCCAAAACCCCCTGAATTCATAACTTAAGACTTTCAAATTCTAGATTCCTATAACGATGCGCCGAACCGACCTATACAACTCAGAATGACTTCTAATTTTGTGGACAAGTCATGAATGACATGACGGAACTACTCCTGGTCCCAAAATTTCGTTCAGACCTCGATAGCATAAAATCACATCCCAAACCAAATTTCAAACTTAAGGAAATCCTGATTTCCATTTCGAGTGCTGAAATGCTCCCGGGTCATCGAAAACCCATTCCGAACTTACGCCTAAGTCCGAAATCATCATAAGAAGCTATTGGAGCTGTCAGAACTCGATTCCGAGGTCGTTTGCTCAAAATTTTGACCGAAGTCAAACTTGGCCAAATAGGCCAACCTTAAGGAACCAAGTGTTCCTAAAGCACTCTAATCACTCCCAAATCCCGAACCACCTGTCCCCGCAAGTCATAAAGCACGAATAGACGCTATGGAAGGTTTCATTTAAGGGAACGATATCCTAATATGCAAAACAACCGATCGGGTCGTTACAGACTTATATTACCAGTGCGTCGTTAGGAGGTTGTTCGATCCCTTCCGCATTCTCGTCGTTGAAAGACAAAGTCTCTTCCGGTAAGTAGTCTCGCATCCATTATTCCCTTGTGATCATCACATTGGTGCATTTAAATACTGGTCCTTGAGGAATATCGTCCCCTCAAACGATCATGTGAATCACGTACTGTGGCTCTTCCTACTCGTTCTGTCTGTTCGGATCCCTGTTTTTGAAGTGGTTCTTGGCCCGATCACTTATGAATTCTCGAAGGTGACCCTCGTTGAACAATCGGGTAACTTCCTCTCTCAGTTGCCTGTAATCTTCTATTTTATAGCCATGGTTACCATGTGTGATGACCCAAGGTGTCATTTTATGAACTTAGACTCCATTCTAGGCTTATAAGCCATAAAAAGATTAATGTTAACTACCTCGATTTTCATGCGCAATCCGGTTGTGAGACCGAAAAGTTTTTATGTTAAAATATAAGAAACAATAATTTTTAGAATTACGAAATTTGGTTTTAGTTGACTTCAGTCAACATTTTGAGTAAACGGACTAGGATCTGTGTTCGACAATCCCGGGAGGCCCGCAGTAAAATTGTAACGACCCGACCGGTCGTTCCATGAGATTTACCCCACTTCCCCTATTTCTGCATTTGTTATGTATCGCTATCTTGTTTTTGATGTGTTGGATCAGTTGGTTTGGGTCCAGAGTAGTTAGGTGAGAATTTAGGCATTTAGCCTTTTAAAGTAGCTTAATAGTTGACAAAGTCAACATAGAGTTGACTTATTGGTAAACGACCTCGGAATGTGGATTTTATGGCTCGAATAGATTCGTTAGGTGATTTGAGACTTAGGAGTGTGTTCGAAATATTTTTGTGATGTCCGGTGTAAAATTAGGCTTGAATTGGCGGAAGTTAGTTTTTGGCGATTTCCGGTCGGTAGTGGAAAATAGGCTATCTAGGTCGGAATGGAATTCCGGAAGTTGGAACCGTTTCATAATTCCATTTTGGATATGTATGCAAAATTTCAGGTTAATCGGAGCTGTTTTGGTTGGTTTTGGCGTAGTTGGCGAATTTAGAAGTTTCAAAAATTTTAAGCTTGAATTTGATGTAAACTTGATGTTTTCGTGTTGTTTTTGGTGTTTCGAAGGCTCGACTAAGTTATAATAATGCTATGGAGTGTGTTGGTATGTTTGGTTGGGGCCTCGAGGGGCTCGGGATTTAATTCGGATGGTTGACGGGAAGTTGGAGTGATTGTTGGAAATCTGTTGTGTTGGTTTGCTGGTGTTTTCGCACCTGTGGAAGGGGAGTCGCAGATGAGATCACGCAGGAGCGGAAGGGGAGGTCGTAGATGCGAGGTTTTCCTGTATAGGAGAGGTCCGCAGGTGCGAGGATTTTTGTCGCACTTGCGATGTCGCTGGTGCGGAAGGTGCATCGCACCTGCGATGTCGCAGGTGCGGAAAGTTGGTCGCAGGCGCGAAAATGGGCCAGTAAAGTGAGTTTTGTAGGTTCTCACCCTGGGACCGTAGGTGCGAGTCCGCAGGTGTGGCCAATTGTTCGCAAGTGCGGAAATGACTCTGCAGAACAGTATAAAAGGACACTCTCCGCGAAATTTATTAAGTTTTCATGAATTTGCATGCGGGAGGAGTCCATTGAAAGTGGTTTTGAGAGAGAAATTCAAGGTTCTTCAGCAAAAGTAAGTTATTTGATTGTTAATCCCGTTACTATGCTCTTTTGTTAAGATTAGGCTTGAAAATTTAAGGATTTGGGTAGGAAAAGTTGGAAAAATGGGAGGAAAGAATTGGGATTTCTTTTGAGGTTTTGGAATGGAAATTGTGGTCCGATTTTAGTGTTCTTGGTATTTATAGAATCGTGGGAGGACGAGGTTTCTAATGATGTAAAAAATATTGAATTCCGAGATGTTGGCCCGGGGCTCAGGTTTGGCCGAATTTCAAGATTTTTGTTTAATTTGATGATTTTCAATTGGGTTGTGTTCCTTGAGTATATTTTAATGATGTTGAACTGATTTTGGCTAGATTCGGTTCAATCGGGAGCCAATTTGAGGGGCAAGTGCATTGCGGACTAGTGTCGCAGCCCAGTAGAGGTAAGTAATGGCTATAAATCTTGTCATGAGGGTATGAAACCCCGGACTTCGTATTTCTTGCTGTTTCTATAATGGCTCACATGTAGGATGACGAGTGTGTGGCGCGTACTGACTTTTGGATTGGACTAGGTCCTCTCCGGGGCAACCAATGAGTTGCATATTTACTCAAAACCTTATGTTAATTATGTTCTAAAAGAATTGTGTAATATTTGGGCTATGAGCCATGTTTGGGGCCTAGTGCCGATATGTTTTAACCCTTTTGGGGCTACTTTACTGATATTCTCACTACTTGAAAATATGATTTTACACTTATTCTTCTTGTGAAATTATTGACACTCATAATTGATGATATTACTTTTTCTTGAAATGAAATACTATTTTCG
Organism: Nicotiana knightiana; assembly: GCA_005239525.1. Lineage (NCBI taxonomy): Eukaryota > Viridiplantae > Streptophyta > Magnoliopsida > Solanales > Solanaceae > Nicotiana > Nicotiana knightiana. The sequence goes on along the minus strand of ML394847.1, from coordinate 44,127 downwards.
GATCGAGAACCCCGTTTTACTTATGGCCCGAGCTGCATGTTGAGAGTGTCTGACTTTGTGCGGCCGAGGGCCAATGTTGTGAGGATATTTATGATATGAGACATGCCGAGAGCCTGAGAGCGATTGATGCCATGATTTGGCTGTTAATTTAGCGCTTGGGATGAAGGAGCCCCTCCGAAGACGGTCTGTACACACCCCTAGTGAGCGCATGTACCTACTGCGTGCGAGTGTCGAGTGCCGAGTGACGAGTGATTGGGAGGTATGAGTGACTGTGAGGTGCTGAGTGATTGATTATGAATTATTGTGAGGTCCTCGGTGACTGATTATTAGTGACTATGAGGCATGCCCGAGGGGTTGATTATGATACATGTTTTGCCTAAGGGGCTACAGATGATTCCGCTACTTTCATTCTGAGCTTATGTAATATATTTTGCCCGACGGGCCTCTATATGATTCATTTCATTTTTATGCTAGACCTTTCGGTTGAAGTTGTTGAAAAGTATATATTGTTAAAGGGTTTTCAGAAGTTGATTTTTAAGGCATGACGATTTCATACATCTATGTTATACTATTTGAAAGTAAGGTTGTGCCTCCTGTGATTTGATGAGATTGATTTTATATGGTTCTTGTTGCTTAGACCTGATTTATTTTCGTTACTACTGAGTTGGTGTACTCACATTACTCCCTGCACCTCTGTGTGCAGATTCAGAAGCAGACCTCGAGCATTAGCCTTTATCGTCCGCAGCGGAGCCGTGTTGTGGTATATAGAGGTAGTTGTCCAGCATCCGCAGCATCTCTGCTTTCCCTTCCTGTGTATTTAGCTTTGATTCAGAGATTTGTATAATAGTTTATTTTGGATTATTTCACTAGATTCTCATGATACATTGGCTCCGGGTTTTGGGGATTTCAGTATTGTTCTATGATGACCTTCTTTATTCAGTAGTTCTGTATATTTATGAAATGCTCAGATTTCGAAAATGGGATGTTTTTAAAATAAATTGTGATCATGTGATATATTGGCTATCCTAGTTCCACAATAGGCGCCATCACGGCCGGTTGGGATTTGGGGTCGTGGCAGTTTGGTATCAGAGCTCTAAGTTACATAGGACCCGACGGTCATGTGCAGGTTTAGTAGAGTCTTGCGGATCGGTACGGAGACGTCTGTACTTATCTTCGAGAGGCTGCCGAACTTATAGGAAACATTCTATATTTCTTGAACTCTTTTGTGCTGATCTATTGGTTCTTGAAATCTGAACTTACGTTGTTTCATTCACTCACAGATAGTGAGGACACGCCATACCGATCAGAGTGACCAGTCACCGGCTAGACCAGCGAGAGGTCGAGGCCGTGGTAGAGGTAGGGGGCTAGCCCGCGCAGCAGCCGGGGCAGTACCTCAGGATCCCCCGATTGATCATGATCAGGTTCCCGTCGATGGTGTCCCATCGATACAGGCTCAGGCTCCAGTAGTGCCTATTCTTATTCCGGGTCTTCAGGAGGCCCTGTCTCAGATATTGTCAGTATGCACCGGTTTGGCTCAGGATGTTTCCATGTCTTCTTCTGCCACCACAGCTCAGTCCGGGGGAGGAAATCAGACTCCAGCTGCCCGAGCACCTGAGCAGGCTGCACAGGGTATTAAGGCGCTGAGAGCAGCCCCAGCTCATCCAGCTACTCGGGTTCAGTATTATATGGTCCCTGCTATGCCTGAGGACGAGCAGCGCAGGTTGGAGAGGTTCAGCAGACTTCAGCCTCCAACTTTCAGCGGTACAGAGGGCGAGGATGCCCAGGGATTTCTAGATAAGTGCTAGAGGAACTGCGCAACACGGGTATTCTGGAGACCAGTGGGGTCTCGTTTGTTACCTTTCAGTTTGCGGGTGCTGCGTTTACTTGGTGGGAGTCTTTCGAGAGGCGTAAACCGATTGGTTCAGCACCTCTTACCCAGCAGCAGTTCTCCACGATCTTTTTGGAGAAGTATGCTCCTCAGTCCCACAAAGAGGAGCAACATAGGCAGTTTGAGCAGTTGCGCCAGGGAGAGTTATCAGTCACTTAGTACGAGATGAGATTTTCCGAGTTGGCTAGGCATGCTTCTGAGATTATCCCTACTGATAGGGAGAGGGTGAGGAGGTTCGTAGATGGTCTTTCTTATCAGCTTCGGTTGTTTATCACTCGGGAGAGAGTATCGGGTGCTTCATTCGAGCAGGTTGTTGACATAGCACGAGAAATTGAGTTTGTTCGCTGCCAGGAGTGGGAGGAGAGGGAGGCCAAGAGGCCTTGTGGTTTGGGAAGTTCCAGTGGTGCTCCCTTCAGGGAACAGTTTCAGCAGGGTAGGTGTCGTTCATTCAGGCCTCCTCAGTCAGGCCGCCCAGCATATAGTGGTGCATCTTCGGGGTAGGGTCCCCGTGGTTCTCAGTCGGGCCGTACTTCATTTGGTGCCCTCCCAGCTCAGAGTGCAGTCGAGCATCTCCAGTTTAGGGTTCATCTATTCAGGAGTCTTCCAGTGGCCGTGCAGGTGCTAGGGGTTTCTATCAGTCCCTGCCTCCAGCTCTAGCTAGTTGTTTTGAGTGTTGAGAGTTCGGGCACGGGTGGAGGCAGTGGCCCTGCCGTTTCGGTGGATCTGCTCAGCAGAGGGGCCAGCCCTCGAATTCAGCTCCAGTCACCTCACCACCTACCCAGGCAGCCAGGGGTGGTGGTCAGTCAGCCAGAGGCCGCCCTAGAGGGGGAGGTCAAGCAGGGGGAGGTTAGGCTCGTACGTATGCATTTCCAGCCAGGCCCGATGCTATGGCCTCAGATACCGTGATTGCAGGTATTGTTTCAGTCTGTTGCCGTGATGCCTTGGCTTTATTTGACCCTGGTTCTACCTATTCCTATGTTTCTTCATATTTTGTCGGTTTTCTGGATGTGCCCTGTGAGTCTCTAGTCACCTCTGTTCATGTGTCAACTCGGGTGGGCGATACAGTTATTGTGGACCCTGTGTATCGGTCGTGCACTATATCTATTGGGGTTTGGAGACCCTAATGGACCTACTGCTACTCAGCATGGTCGATTTTGACGTGATTTTGGGCATGGATTGGTTATCTCTGTGCCATGTTGTTCTTTATTGTCACGCTAAGACCGTGACCTTGGATATGCCAGGGTGTCCGAGGGTTGAGTGGAGAGGTTCTTCCGAGTATATGCCTAGCAGGGTGATTTCTTACCTGAAGGCTCGGCGCATGGTTGAAAAGGGGTGTTTATCTTATTTGGCCTTTGTGAGGGATGTCGGTGGTCAGACTCCCGCTATTGATTCAGTTCCTGTGGTCCGTGATTTTTTCGAATGTGTTTCCTGCAGACCTGCCAGGCATGCCACCTGACAGGGATATTGATTTTGGTATTGACCTGGTGCCAGGAACTCAGCCTATTTATATTCCACCATATCGTATGGCGCCAGCGGAGCTAAAGGAATTGAAGGAGCAGCTTCAGGAGCTCCTGAATAAGGGGTTCATTCGGCCTAGCGCGTCACCTTAGGGTGCACCGGTGTTGTTCGTTAAGAAGAAGGATAGGTCCATGCGTATGTGTATTGAGTGTCGGTAGTTGAATAGGGTTACGGTTAAGAACCGGTATCCCTTGCCCCGTATTGATAATTTGTTTGACCAGCTTCAGGGAGCCAGAGTGTTTTCCAAGATTGATTTGAGATCTGGGTACCATCAGTTGAGGATTCGGGATTCTTATATTCCGAAGACTGCTTTCTGAACCAGGTATGGTCATTATGAGTTCTTGGTTATGTCGTTAGGGCTGACCAATGCCCCAGTTGCGTTCATGCAATTGATTAATAGCGTGTTTCAGCCTTATCTTGATTCCTTCGTCATTGTATTCATTGATGACATCCTGGTTTATTTTGGTAGCCAGGAAGAGCATGCTCATCATTTGAGAGTTGTGTTATAGAGATTGAGGGAGGAGAAGCTTTATGCGAAATTCTCCAAGTGTGAGTTTTGGCTGGGATCGGTGGCTTTCTTGGGGCACGTGGTGTCTAGTGAGGGGATTCAGGTTGATCCAAAGAAGATAGAGGCGGTGCAGAGTTGGCCCAGATCGTCCTCAACTACAAAGATTAGGAGTTTCCTTGGTTTGGTGGGATATTACCGTCGCTTTGTGGAGGGATTCTCTTCGATTGCTTCGCCTTTGACCAGATTGACCTAGAAGGGTGCTCTATTCAGGTGGTCTGATAAGTGTGAGGAGAGCTTTCAGAAGCTCAAGTCAGCATTGACTACAGCTCCAGTACTAGTTTTGCCTGCTGGTTCGGGTTCTTACACAGTTTATTGTGATGGTTCTAGAGTTGGCTTGGGAGCGGTATTGATGCAGGACGGTAGGGTGATTGCCTACGTGTCCAGACAGTTGAAGGTGCACGAGAAGAATTATCCAGTGCACGATCTTGAGTTAGCTGCCATTGTTCATGCCTTAAAGATTTGGCAGCATTATCTGTATGGAGTGCAGTGTGAGATTTTCACTGATCATCGCAGTTTGCAGTATCTGCTGAGGCAGAAGGACTTGAATTTGCGTCAAAGGTGATGGTTAGAGCTCCTCAAAGATTATGACCTCACTATCTTATATCACCCGGGGAAGGCCAATGTAGTGGCCGATGCCTTGAGTCGCAAAGCAGAGAGTTTGGGGAATTTAGCTTACCTTCCATTAGCAGAGCGGCCATTAGCTCTTGATGTTCAGGCCTTAGCAGGTCATTTGGTCAGATTGGATCTATCAGAACCCCCGCGGGTGCTGGCTTGTGTAGCCTCCATGTCTTCTCTTTACGATCAGATTAGAGCACGCCAGTATGATGATCAACTTTTGCTTGTTCTTCAGCACAGGGTATGTTGAGGTGATGCCATGGATGTGGTTATTGGTAATGATGGGGTCATGAGGATGCAGGGTTGGATTTGCGTGCCCAAGGTAGATGGGCTTCGAGATTTGATTCTAGTAGAGGCTCATAGGTCGCGGTATTCCATCCATCCGGGTGCCGCAAAGATGTATCAGGATTTGAGGCAGCGTTATTGGTGGAAGAGGATGAAGAAGGATGTTGTGGAGTTTGTGGCTCGGTGTCTCAACTGTCAGCAGGTCAAGTATGAGCACCAGAGACCTGGTGGATTGCTTCAGAGGTTTGATATTCCGGAGATTGTCCGTTTGCATGGGGTTCCAGTTTCTATCATTTCCGATAGAGGCACTCAGTTCACATTTCATTTTTGGAGAGCCGTGTAGAGAGAGTTGGGTACTCAGGTTGAGCTGAGCATAACGTATCATCCTCAGACCGACAGGAAGTCGGAGCGTACCATTCAGATTTTGGAGGACATGTTGTGTGCTTGTGTGATTGACTTTGGCGGTTCGTGGGATCAGTTTCTGCCACTAGCGGAGTTTGCATATAATAACATCTATCAACCGAGCATTCAGATGGCTGAGGCTTTGTATGGTAGGAGGTGTAGATCTCCGGTTGGTTGGTTTGATCCGGGCGAGGCTAGGCTATTGGGCACAGACTTGGTTCAGGATTCTTTGAGTAAGACAAAGTTGATTCAGGAGCGGCTTCGCACGGCGCAGTCTAGGCAGAAGAGTTATGCGGACCGAAAGGTCCGAGATGTGTCTTTCATGGTTGGGGATAAGGTGTTGCTGAAGGTGTCACCCATGAAGGGTGTTATGAGATTTGGGAAGAGAGGGAAGCTGAGTCCCAGGTTCCTTGGGCCATTTGAGGCACTTCAGAAGGTTGGGGAGGTGGCTTATAGGCTTGCTATGCCTCCCAGTTTATCGAGTATTCATCCAGTATTCCATGTTTCGATGCTCCGGAAGTATGTTGGTGACCCTTCCTATGTTTTGGACTTCAGCACGGTTCAGCTCGAGGGTGATATGTCATTTGAGGTAGAGCCAGTGGCTATTTTGGGTCGTCAGGTCAGGAAGCTGAGGTCTAAGGATATAGCTTCAGAGAAGGTTCAGTGGAGAGGGTAGCCGGTGGAGGATGCCACATGGGAGACCGAGCGGGAGATGCGGGACATATATCCTCACTTATTTGAGGCTCCAGGTAAGTTTCTAGACCCGTTCGAGGACGAACGTTTGTTTAAGAGAGGGAGGATGTAACGACCCGACCGGTCGTTCCATGAGATTTACCCCATTTCCCTTATTTCTACATTTGTTATGTAACGCTATCTTGTTTTTGATGTGTTGGATCAGTTGGTTTGGGTCCGGAGTAGTTATGGGGAGAGTTTAGGCATTTAGCCTTTTAAAGTAGCCTAATAGTTGAGAAAGTCAACTGAGAGTTGACTTATTGGTAAACGACCTCGGAATGCAAATTTTATGGCTCGAATAGCTTCGTTAGGTGATTTGGGACTTAGGAGTGTGTTCGGAATATTTTTGTGATGTCCGGTGTAAAATTAGGCTTGAATAGGCGGAAGTTAGTTTTTGGCGATTTCTGGTCGGCTGTGGAAAATAGGCTATCGAGGTCGGAATGGAATTCTGGAAGTTGGAACAGTTTCGTAATGGAATTTTTGATATGTCTACAAAATTTCAGGTTAATCGGAGGTGTTTTGGGTGGTTTTGGCGTAGTTGGCGAATTTAGAAGTTTCAAAATTATTAGGCTTGAATTTGAGGTAAATTTGGTGTTTTCGTGTTGTTTTTGGTGTTTCGAAGGCTCGACTAAGTTGGAATAATGCTATGGAGTGTGTTGGTATGTTTGGTTAGGGCCCCGAGGGGCTCAGGATTTAATTCGGATGGTTGATGGGAAGTTGGAGTGATTTTTGGAAATCTGCTATGCTGGTTTGCTGGTGTTTTCGCACCTGCGGAAGGGGAGTCGCAGGTGCGATCACGCAGGAGCAGAAGAGGAGGTCGCAGGTGCGAGTTTTTCCTGTATAGGAGAGGTCCGCAGGTGCGAGGATTTTTGTCGCACTTGCGATGTCGCTGGTGCGGAAGGTGCATCGCACCTGCGATGTCGCTGGTGCGGAAATTTTGTCACAGGCACGAGAATGGGCCAGTTAAGTGAGTTTCGCAGGTGCGCAACCTGGGACCGCAGGTGCGGCCAATTGTCCGCAAGTACGGAAATGACTGTGCAGAACATTATAAAAGGACCCCCTCCGCGAAATTTATTAAGTTTTCATCAATTTGCATGCGGGAGGAGTCCATTGAAGGTGGTTTTGATAGAGAATTTCAAGGTTCTTCAGCAAAGGTAAGTTCTTTGATTGTTAATCCCGTTCCTATGCTATTTTGTTATGATTAGGCTTGAAAATTTAAGGATTTGGGTAGGAAAAGTTGTAAAAATGGGAGGAAAGAATTGGGATTTCTTTTGACGTTTTGGAATGGAAATTGTGGTCCGATTTTAGTGTTCTTGGTATGTATAGAATCGTGGGAGGATGAGGTTTCTAATGATATAAAAATTATTAAATTCCGAGATGTGGGCCCGGGGCTCGGGTTTGGCTGAATTTCGTGATTTTTGTTTAATTTGATGATTTTCGATTGGGTTGTGTTCCTTGAATATATTTTAATGATGTTGAACTTATTTTGGCTAGATTCGGTGCAATCGGGAGCCAATTTGAAGGGCAAATGCATTGCGGACTAGTGTCGCAACCCGGTAGAGGTAAGTAATGACAATAAATATTGTCCTGAGGGTATGAAACCCCGCACTTTGTATTTCTTGTTGTTTCTAGAATGGCGCACATGTCGGATGACGAGTGTGTGGCGCGTACTAACTTTTGGATTGGACTAGGTCCTCTCCGCGGCAACTAATGAGTTGCATATTTATTCAAAACCTTATGTTAATTATGTTCTAAAAGAATTGTGTAATATTTGGGCTATGAGCCAGTTTGGGGACTAGTGCCGATCTGTTTTAACCCCTTGGGGGCTACTTTACTGATATTCTCACTACTTGAAACTATGATTTTACACTCAGTCTTCTTGTGAAATTGTTGACACTCCTAATTGATGATATTACTTTTTCTTGAAATGAAATACTATTTTCCGGTCGAGAACCCCGTTGTACTTATGGCCGGAGTGGCATGTTGAGAGTGGCTGACTGAGTGCGGCCGAGGGCCCATGTTGTGAGGATATTTACGATATGACACCGGCCGAGAGCCTGAGACTGATTGATGCCATGATTTGGCTGTTTATTTAGAGCTTGGGTTGAAAGAGCCCCTCCAAAGACGGAGTCTGTACACATCCCCAGTAAGCGCAGGTACCTACGGAGTGCGAGTGCCGAGTGATTGGGAGGTATGAGTGATTGTGAGGTGCTGAGTGATTGATTATGAGTGACTGTGAGGTGTTGAGTGACTTATTATGAGTGATTGTGAGGCATGCCCGAGGGGCTGATTATGATAAATGTTTTTCCCAAGGGGCTACTGATGATTCCGCTACTTTTATTCTGAGCTTATGTAATATGTTTTTCCCGAGGGGCCTCTATATGATTCATTTCATTTTTATGCTACACCTTTCGGTTGAAGTTGTTGAAAAATATATATTGTTAAAGGGTTTTTGGAAGTTGATTTTTAAGGCATGACGATTTCATACATCTATGTTATACTATTTGAAAGTAAGGTTGTGCCTCCTGTGATTTGATGACATTAATTTTATATGGTTCTTGCTGCTCAGACCAGATTTATTTTCATTACTACTGAGTTGGTGTACTCACATTACTCCCTGCACCTCTGTGTGCAGATTCAGGAGCAGTCCTCGAGCATTAGCCTTTATCGTCCGCAGAGGAGCCGGATTGCGGGATATAGAGGTAGCTGTCCAGCGCCCGCAGCATCTCTGTTTTCCCTTCCTGTGTATTTAGCTTTGATTCGGTGATTTGTATTATAATAGTTTATTTTGGATTATTTCACTAGATGCTCATGACACGTTAGCTCCGGGTTTTGGGTATTTCAGTATTGTTCTATGATGACCTTCTTTATTCAGTAGTTCTGTATATTTATGAAATTGTCATATTTCGGAAATGGGCTGTTTTTAAAAGAAATTGTGATCATGTGATATATTGGCTTCCTAGTTCCACAATAGGCGCCATCACTGCCGGTTAGGATTTGGGGTCGTGGCAGTTTGGTATCAGATCCCTAGGTTACATAGGACCCGACGGTCATGAGCAGGTTTAGTAGAGTCTTGCGGATCGGTACAGAGGCATCTGTACTTATCTTCGAGAGGCTTCCGAACTTTTAGGAAACATTCTATCTTTCTTGAACTCTTTTGTGCTGATCTATTGGTTCTTGAAATCTGAACTTACGTTGTTTCATTCACTCACAGATAGTGAGGACACGCAATATCGATCAGAGAGACCAGTCGCCGGCTAGACCAACGAGAGGTCGAGGCCGTGGTAAAGGTAGAGGGCCAGCCCGCGCAGCAGCCGGGGCAGTACCTCAGGATCCCCCGATTGATCATGATCAGGTTCCTGCCGATGGTGTCCCAGCGGGACAGGCTCAGGCACCAGAACTGCCTATGGTTATTCCGGGTCTTCAATAGGCCCTGTCTCAGATATTGTCAGTATGCACCGGTTTGGCTCAGGCTGTTGCGATGTCTTCTTCTGCCACCACAGCTCAGGCCGGAGGAGGCAATTAGACTCCAGCTGCCTGGGCACCTGAGCAGGCTGCACAGGGTATTCAGGCACCGGGAGCAGCCCCAGCTCAGCCAGCTGCTCCGGTTCAGGATTATGTGGTCCCTGCTATGCCTAAGGACGAGAAGCGCAGGTTGGAGAGGTTCAGCAGACATCATCCTCCGACTTTCAGCGGTACATAGGGTGAGGATGCCCTGGGATTTCAAGATAGGTGCCAGAGGATACTGCGCACCACGGGTATTCTGGAGACCAGTGGGGTCTCGTTTGTTACCTTTCAGTTTGCGGGTGATGCCTTTACTTGGTAGGAGTCTTTCAAGAGGCGTAGACCGGTTGGTTCAGCACCTCTTACCTGGCAGCAATTCTCCACGATCTTTTTGGAGAAGTATGTTACTCAGTCCCACAGAGAGGAGCAGCGTAGGAAGTTAGAGCAGTTGCGCCAGGGAGAGTTATCAGTCACTCGTACGAGATGAGATTTTCCGAGTTGGCTAGGCATGCTTCTGAGATTATACCTACTGATAGGGAGAGGGTGAGGAGGTTCCTAGATGGTCTTTCTTATCAGCTTCGGTTGTTTATGACTCGGTAGAGAGTATCAGGTGCTTCATTCAAGCAGGTTGTTGACATAGCTCGAGATATTGAGTCTGTTCGCCGCCAGGAGCAGGAGGAGAGAGAGTCCAAGAGGCCTCATGGTTCGGGCAGTTCCAGTGGTGCTCCCTTCAGGGGACAATTTCAGCATGGTAGGGGCCGTTCATTCAGGCCTCCGCAGTCAGGCCGCCTAACATATAGTGGTGCATCTTCGGGTCAGGGTCCCTGTGGTTCTCTGTCGGGCCGTACTTTATTTGGTGCCCTCCCAGCTCAGAGTGCAGCTCGAGCACCTCCAGTTCATGGTTCATATATTCAGGAGTCTTCAAGTGGCCGTGCAGGTGCTAGGGGTTTCTATCAGTCCCCGCCTCCAGCTCCAGGTAGTTGTTTTAAGTGTTGAGAGTTCGGGCACGAGTGGAGGCAGTGTCCCCGCCGTCTCGGTGGATCTTCTCAGCAGAGGGGCCAGCCCTCGAATTCAGCTCCAGTCACTTCACCACTCGCCCAAGCAGCCAGGGGTGGTGGTCAGTCAGCCAGAGGCCGCCCTAGCGGAGGAGGTCAAGCAGGGGAAGGTCAGGCTCGTATGTATACATTTCTAGCTAGGCCGGATGCTATGGCCTCAGATGTCGTGATTGCATGTATTGTTTTAGTCTGTTGCCGTGATGCCTTGGCTTTATTTGACCCTGGTTCCACCTATTCCTATGTTTCTTCATATTTTGCTGGTTTTCTGGATGTGCCCCGTGAGTCTCTAGTCACCTCTGTTCATGTGTCGACTTGGGTGGGCGATACGGTTATTGTAGACCGTGTGTATTGGTCATGGACTATATCTATTGGGGGTTTGGAGACCCGAGTGGACCTACTGTTACATAGCATAGTCGATTTTGACGTGATTTTAGCCATGGATTGGTTATCTCCATGCCATGCTGTTCTTGATTGTCACGCTAAGACCGTGACCTTGGCTATGCCAAGGTGTCCGAGGGTTGAGTGGAGAGGTTCTTCCGAGTATATGCCTAGCAGGGTGATGTATTACCTGAAGGCTCGGCGCATGGTTGAAAATGGATGTTTATCTTATTTGGCCTTTGTGAGGGATGTTGGTGGTGAGACTCCCGCTATTGATTCAGTTCCTGTGGTCCGTGATTTTTCCGGATGTGTTTCCTGCAGACCTACCAGGCATGCCACCTGACAGGGATATTTATTTTGGTATTGACGTGGTGCCAGGCACTCAGCCTATTTCTATTCCACCATATCGTATGGCGCCAGCGGAGCTAAAGGAATTGAAGGAGCAGCTTCAGGAGCTCCTGAATAAGGGGTTCATTCAGCCTAGCACGTCACCTTAGGGTGCACCGGTGTTGTTCGTTAAGAAGAAGGATGGGTCCATGCGTATATGTATTGACTATGGGGAGTTGAATAGGGTTACGGTGAAGAACCAATATCCCTTGCCCCGTAATGATGATTTGTTTGACCAGCTTCAGGGATCCAGAGTGTTTTTGCAAGATTGATTTGAGATCTGGGTACCATCAGTTGAGGATTCGGGATTCTGATATTCCGAAGACTGCTTTCAGAACCAGGTATGGTCATTATGAGTTCTTGGTTATGTCGTTTGGGCTGACCAATGCCCCAGCTGCGTTCATGCAATTGATGAACAGCGTGTTTCAGCTTTATCCTGATTCTTTCGTCATTTTGTTCATTGATGTCATCCTGGTTTATTCTCGTAGCCAGGAAGAGCATGCTCAGCATTTGAGAGTTGTGTTACAGAGATTGAGGGAGGAGAAGCTTTATGCGAAATTCTTCAAGTGTGAGTTTTTGCTGGGATCGGTGGCTTTCTTGGGGTGAGGGGATTCAGGTTGATCCAAATAAGAAAGAGGCGGTACAGAGTTGGCCTAGACCGTCCTCGGCTACAGAAACTAGGAGTTTCCTTGGTTTGGCGGGATATTACCGTCGCTTTGTGGAAGGATTCTCTTTCATTGCTTCGCCTTTGACCAGATTGACCTAGAAGGGTGCTCTATTCGGATGGTCTGATGAGTGTGGGGAGAGCTTTCAGAAGCTCAAGTCAGCATTGATTACAGCTCCAGTACTAGTTTTGCCTGCTGGTTCGGGTTCTTACACAGTTTATTGTGATGCTTCTTGAGTTGGCTTGGGAGCGGTATTGATGCAGGACGGTAGGGTGATTGCCTACGTGTCCAGACAGTTTAAGGTGCATGAGAAGAATTATCCAGTGCACGATCTTGAGTTAGCTGCCATTGTTCATGCCTTAAAGATTTGGCGGCATTATCTGTATGGAGTGCAGTGTGAGATTTTCACTGATCATCGCAGTTTGCAGTATCTGCTGAGGCAGAAGGACTTGAATTTGCGTCAGAGGATATGGTTAGAGCTCCTCAAAGATTATGACCTCACTATCTTATATCACCCGGGGAAGGCCAATGTAGTGGCCGATGCCTTGAGTCGCAGAGCAGAGAGTTTGGGGAATTTAGCTTACTTTCTAGTAGAAGAGCGGCCATTAGCTCTTGATGTTCAGGCCTTAGCAGGTCATTTGGTGAGATTGGATCTATTAGAACCCCCGCGGGTGTTGGCTTGTGTAGCCTCCGTGTCTTCTCTTTATGATCAGATTAGAGCACGTCAGTATGATGATCCACTTTTGCTTGTTCTTCAGGACAGGGTACGTCGCGGTGATGCCAGGGATGTGGTTATTGGTGATGATGGGGTCATGAGGATGCAGGATTGGATTTGTGTGCCCAAGGTAGATGGCGGTATTCCATCCATCCGGGTGCCGCAAAGATGTATCAGGATTTGAGGCAGCATTATTGGTGGAGGAGGATGAAGAAGGATGTTGTGGAGTTTGTGGCTCGGTGTCTCAACTGTCAACAGGTCAAGTATGAGCACCAGAGACCTTGTGGATTACTTCAGAGGTTTGATATTCCGAAGTGGAAGTGGGATCGGATCACCATGGACTTCGTAGTTGGACTCCCACGGACTTCGAGGAGGTTTGAAGCTATATGGGTTATTGTGGATCGGCTGACCAAGTCCGCGCACTTCATTCCTATTGGTACTACGTATTCATCGGAGAGGTTAGCTGAGATTTATATCAAGGAGATTATCCGTTTGCATGGGGTTCCGGTTTCTATCTTTTCCGACAGAGGCACTCAGTTAACATCTCAGTTTTGGAGAGCCGTGCAGAGAAAGTTGGGTACTCAGGTTGATCTGAGCATAACGTTTCATCCTCAGACCGACAGGAAGTCGGAGGGTACCATTCAGATTTTGGAGGACATGTTGCGTGCTTGTGTGATTGACTTTGGAGGTTCGTGGGATAAGTTTCTGACACTAGCTGAGTTTGCATATAATAACAGCTATCAGTCGCACATTCAGATGGCTCCGTATGAGGCTTTGTATGGTAGGAGGTGTAGATCTCCGGTTGGTTGGTTTGAGTTGGATGAGGCTAGGCTATTGGGCACAAACTTGGTTCAGGATGCTTTGAGTAAGACAAAGTTGATTCAGGAGCGGCTTCGCACGGCCCAGTCTAGGAAGAAGAGTTATGCGGACCGGATGGTCCAAGATATGTCTTTCATGGTTGGGGATAAGGTGTTGCTGAAGGTGTCACCCATGAAGGGTGTTATGAGATTCGGGAAGAGAGGGAAGCTGAGTCCCAGATTCCTTAGGCCATTTGAGGTACTTCAGAGGGATGTGGAGGTGGCTTATAGGCTTGTTATGCCTCCCAGTTTATCGAGTATTCATCCAGTATTCCATGTTTCGATGCTCCGGAAGTATGTTAGTGACCCTTCCCATGTTTTGGACTTCAGCACGGTTCAGCTCGAGGGTGATATGTTATATGAGGTAGAGCCAGTGGCTATTTTGGGTCGTCAGGTCAGGAAGCTGAGGTCTAAGGACATAGCTTCAGTGAAGGTTCAGTGGAGAGGGCAGCCGATGGAGGATTCCACCTGGGACACCGAGCAGGAGATGCGGAACAGATATCCTCACTTATTCGAGGCTCCAGGTATGTTTCTAGACCCATTCGAGGACAAACGTTTGTTTAAGAGGGGGAGGATGTAACGGCCCGACCGGTCGTTCCGTGAGATTTACCCCATTTCCCCTAGTTCTGCATTTGTTATGTATCGCTATCTTGTTTTTGATGTGTTGGATCAGTTGGTTTGGGTCCGGAGTTGTTATGGTGAGAGTTTAGGCATTTAGCCTTTTAAAGTAGCCTAATAGTTGAGAAAGTCAACTGAGAGTTGGCTTATTGGTAAACGACCTCGCAATGCGTATTTTATGGCTCGAATAGCTTCGTTAGGTGATTTGGGACTTAGGAGTGTGTTCGGAATATTTTTGTGATGTCTGGTGTAGAATTAGGCTTGAATTGGCGGAAGTTAGTTTTTGGCGATTTCCGGTCGGCAATGGAAAATAGGCTATCAAGGTCGGAATGGAATTCCGAAAGTTGGAACAATTTCGTAATGGAATTTTTGATATGTCTGCAAAATTTCAGGTTAATCGGAGGTGTTTTGGTTGGTTTTGGCGTAGTTGGCGAATTTAGAAGTTTCAAAATTTTTAGGCTTGAATTTGATGTAAATTTGGTGTTTTTGTGTTGTTTTTGGTGTTTAAAAGGCTCGACTAAGTTCGAATAATGCTATGGAGTGTGTTGGTATGTTTGGTTGGGGCCCCGAAGGGCTCGGGATTTAATTCGGATGGTTGACGGGAAGTTGGAGTAATTTTTAGAAATCTGCTATGCTGGTTTGCTGGTGTTTTCGCACCTGCGGAAGGGGAGTCGCAGGTGCGATCACGCAGGAGTGGAAGGGGAGGTCGCAGGTGCGAGTTTTTCCTTTATAGGAGAGGTCCGCAGGTGCGAGGATTTTCGTTGCACTTGCGATGTCGCTAGTGCGGAAAGCTGGTCGCAGGCGTGAGAATGGGCCAGTTAAGTGAGTTTCGCAGGTGCGCACCCTAGGACCGCAGGTGCGGAAATGACTGTGCAGAACAGTATAAAAGGACCCCCTCTGCGAAATTTATTAAGTTTTCATCAATTTGCATGCGGGAGGAGTCCATTGAAGGTCGTTTTGAGAGAGAATTTCAAGGTTCTTCAGCAAAGGTAAGTTCTTTGATTGTTAATCCCGTTCCTATGCTATTTTGTTAAGATTAGGCTTGAAAATTTAAGGATTTGGGTAGGAAAAGTTGGAAAAATAGGAGGAAAGAATTGGGATTTATTTTGAGGTTTTGGAATGGCAATTGTGGTCCGCTTTTAGTGTTCTTGGTATGTATAGAATCGTGGGAGGACGAGGTTTCTAATGATGTAAAAATTATTGAATTCCGAGATGCGGGCCCGGAGCTCGGGTTTGGCCGAATTTCGAGATTTTTATTTATTTGATGATTTGTGATTGGGTTGTGTTCTTTGAGTATATTTTAATGATGTTGAACTAATTTTTGCTAGATTCGGTGCAATCGGGAGCCAATTTGAGGGGCAAGTGCATTGCAGACTAGTGTCGCGACCCGGTAGAGGTAAGTAATGGCTATAAATCTTGTCCTGAGGGTATGAAACCCCGGATTTCGTATTTCTTGATGTTTCTAGAATGGCGCCCATGTCAGATGACGAGTGTGTGGCGCGTACTGACTTTTGCATTGGACTAGGTCCTCTCCGCGGAAATTAATGAGTTGCATATTTACTCAAAACCTTATGTTAATTATGTTCTAAAAGAATTGTGTAATATTTGGGCTATGAGCCATGTTTGGGGCCTAGTGCCGATCTGTTTTAACCCCTTGGGGGCTACTTTACTGATATTCTCACTACTTGAAACTATGATTTTACACTCAGTCTTCTTGTGAAATTGTTGACACTCCTAATTGATGATATCACTTTTTCTTGAAATGAAATACTATTTTCGGGTCGAGAACCCTGTTTTACTTATGGCCCGAGTGGCATGTTGAGAGTATCTGACTGAGTGCGGCTGAGGGCCAATGTTTTGAGGATATTTATGATATGAGACAGGCCGAGAGCCTGAGAGCGATTGATGTCATGATTTGGCTGTTTATTTAGCGCTTGGGCTAAAGGAGCCCTTCTGAAGACGGAGTCTGTACACACCCCCAGTGAGCGCAGGTACCTACTGAGTGCGAGTGCCGAGTGCCGAGTGACGAGTGATTGGGAGGTATGAGTGACTGTGAGGTGCTGAGTGATTGATTATGAGTGACTGTGAGGTGCTGAGTGACTTATTATGAGTGACTGTGAGGCATGCCTAAGGGGCTAATTATGATACATGTTTTGCCCAAGGGGCTACTGATGATTCCGCTACTTTCATTCTGAGCTTATCTAATATGTTTTGCCCGAGGAGCCTCTATATGATTCATTTCATTTTTATGCTAGACCTTTCGGTTGAAGTTGTTAAAAAATATATATTGTTAAAGGGTTTTCGGAAGTTGATTTTTAAGGCATGACGATTTCATACATCTATGTTATACTATTTGAAAGTAAGGTTGTGCCTCCTGTGATTTGATGACATTGATTTTATATGGTTCTTGTTGCTCAGACCTGATTTATTTTCATTACTACTGAGTTGGTGTACTCACATTACTCCATGCACCTCTCTGTGCAGATTCAGGAGCAGACCTCGAGCATTAGCCTTTATCATCCGCAGTGGATCCGGATTGCGGGATATAGAGGTAGCTGTCCAGCGTACGCAGCATCTCTGTTTTCCCTTCCTGTGTATTTAGCTTTGATTCGGAGATTTGTATTATAATAGTTTATTTTGGATTATTTCACTAGATGCTCATGACACGTTGGCTCTGGGTTTTGGGGATTGTAGTATTGTTCTATGATGACCTTCTTTATTCAGTAGTTCTGTATATTTATGAAATGCTCAGATTTCGGAAATGGGATGTTTTTAAAAGAAATTGTAATCATGTGATATATTGGCTAGCCTAGTTCCACGACAGGCGCCATCACGGCCGGTTGGGATTTGGAGTCGTGAAAAAAATATGGGACCCGAGCGTATGCCCGGAAAAGAATTCCGAGGTCCCAAGCCTTAGAAATCAATTTTTGAAAGAAATTATTTTGCTGAAATATTTATGAAATAAAGAAAAAAAATTAATGTTTAAATCATTGGGATCTGGCCCATATTATGGTTCCGAAGTCTGGTACAGATTTTTTATGATATTTAGGCCTTGCATGTGAAATTTAGTGAAAAAC
Source organism: Nicotiana knightiana (assembly GCA_005239525.1). Lineage (NCBI taxonomy): Eukaryota > Viridiplantae > Streptophyta > Magnoliopsida > Solanales > Solanaceae > Nicotiana > Nicotiana knightiana. The sequence continues at coordinate 26,863 of ML394847.1, read as the reverse complement.
AGAGTTTGTTTGACGTGATTCGGACATCCGGTTGAAAAGTTATGAACTATAAGTGTTCTTGAGGAAAATAATGAGTTTTGAGGTTTAATTCATTGCTTTACAAGTTATTTTCATGATTTGATCGAAGGAGCAAGTCTGTATTATGCTTTTACACTTGCGTGCATGTTTGATTTAGAGCACCGAGGGCTCGGGTGAGTTTCAAATAGGTTTGGGTTGTGTTGCGCTCGTTCTTTCTTATGCTTCGACATCGTTTCTTCAAGCATAAATGATATCACATTGAACAAATGATCTCCGATTTATGTTTTGAATGAAATGTTAGATCCATATCGGAATTACGGACCTGTATCAAAAAGAATCATCAAATTTGGACATCGTATGAGGGTTTTATGGGTATTTTACTAAGGTTGCCAGATGTTTCAGGTTAATTACGAAATTACCCCTGATGGAGTATAAAAAATCTGCACAAATTGCAAATATTAAAACCTACATATCTCCTTCATTATAAGGCCAAATGGAGTGATTCAAAAACCTAAATCGACTAGAATTTAACAAGGAATACATTGAATACAAGAAAATCGAGTTTAGGGATCGTTTGGCATGAGAAACGAGGCAGAATAGCTGGCAGAAAAATAAATACAAAACGGGTAGACTTCTTCTTCTTCAAATTTTCGAACCCCACAGCCCTAGGAACGAAATTCTTCACCAAATATCATCCCGAAGTCATAGGTAATCAATTCTAAACTTTACTCCTTCTATTACCCATTATTTTTCATCACTTTTAAATAAAAAACTAAGAACTTTTATGGTAAAAATTGAGGGTTTGGGTAGAATTAGGGAATTTTATAAAAATGGAATCTTTACCTCGAATTGAGGTCGAATTTCGAAATTAATTGTATATTTGGGTTCGTGGGTGAATGCGTAAACGTAATTTGGTCCGAACCCCAAATTTAGACCAAGCGGGCCCGGGGTCGGGTTTTCACCTTTTTTGAGAAAACTTAGGAAAAATTATATTTTTCAGTAAAGTTAGTTCCTTTAGCATTAGTTAATGATATTAAGTTAATTTTGATTAGATTCTAGCAATTTAGAGGTGAATTCAAAAGGAAAAGCAATAATTGAGCTGTGAGTGGCCTGTGGAATTGAGGTAAGTGTTTGGCCTAACTTTAGCTTGAGGGAATAGGACTCCCCACTTGTTTGCTGCATGAATTGCATGAGTGTGGTATATAGGTGTGGTGACGAGTATCTATGCACCACCCAAATCGTTTGTTAAACATGATCCTCTTTCCCTTTTCCCACTTATTTGATCATTGTTTTAACTGTTACATGATCATTATTGTTTCTATGCCTATTTGTCCTTGTAGAATTGTTGTTAGTTATCGTTGTGACTATTTGGAAAGAGTATTGGTTGTTTGAGATAGTTCCCTTGTGATATAAACATGGTTGAGAGGTTTGGTATTGTTTTTATGAAATAAATATATATATATATATATATATATATATATTCCTGTTGGTTTCATGGTTGAGAGGTTATTGATGAGGTTATAAGAAAAATGCGGTTTATTATTTATAATAGTTGAGGTTCGCGTGTTTATTGGGTTTCATTGAGTTATTTCCAATTGTTGTTGTAAGTGTGTTAGAGATGTTGGATGTTCTCTTGAGCATATCATAGTATATAAAAACTGAGCTGGATTGATAGCGTTATGGAGTTTACTTATATTTTGGTTGGTTTTATTGTGAAATGTTATTGATTAAAGCTTAGGAGCTATATGATCTTTTGTTTGAAATTGGGGAAATAATAGTATTGTCAGAGGCTTAGCCTGAATCGTGAAAGTTGAAATAAATAAATTAATATATATATATGACTGTGATAAGGGTGGACAGGAGAAATAAATATATATGATTGTGATAAGGGTGGATAAGAGGAATAAATATATATGACTGTGATAAGGGTGGACAGGAGAAATAAATATATATGATTGTATAGGTCACCTTAGCACTATATAGGTCGTGGAGGGTGTTGCTAAAGCTTGAAGGTTCTCTAATGGAGTTTTGGATGAGAAAGAATGAAGAAAACCCGTGTTTGAACATTTAAACATGCCTGCCTACAGGGGTTTCTGCACCTACGACCTTGGGACCGCACCTGTGGTCCCGCACCGGCGAGAAAAGGATCGCACCTGCGGAAAATGGCGAGGGGGTTGGGAATCGCACCTGCGGAGGGGTTTCTGCACCAGCGGACCCGCTCCTGCGAAAATTGTTCCGCACCTGCGAAGGTAGGGGGACCCCTGGGTTCTCGCACCTGCGAGGCTAGGAGCGGTCCTGCACCTGCGGCTGGGCAACCGCACATGCGGTCACACCGACAACAGCTGCACCAGTAGTTGTTTTAGCTAGTTTTTGGCCTCGTGTGGTGTCCTGGAGGAACCTGGGCCCAGCCGAGCCCCCGTCCAAATATACCAACAAGTCCCAAACCATAATACGGACTCGCTCGGGCCTACGGAACACTCAAAACATCGCTAAAACTCAAAATCACATCCCAAAACCCCCTGAATTCATAACTTAAGACTTTCAAATTCTAGATTCCTATAACGATGCGTCGAACTGACCTATACAACTCGGAATGACTTCAATTTTTGCGGACAAGTCATGAATGACATGACGAAACTACTCCTGGTACTAAAATTTTGTGCGAACCTCGATAGCATAAAATCACGTCCGAAACCAAATTTCAAACTTAAGGAAATCCTGATTTCCATTTCGGGCGCCGAAATGCTCCCGGGTCATCGAAAACCCGTTCCGAACATACGCCCAAGTCAGAAATCATCATATGAAGCTATTAGAGCTGTCAGAACTCGATTCTGAGGTCGTTTTCTCAAAATGTTGACCAAAGTCAAACTTGGCCAAATAGGCCAACCTTAAGGAACCAAGTGTTCCTAAAGCACTCTAATCACTCCCAAATCCCGAACAACCCGTCCCTGCAAGTCATAAAGCACGAATAGCAGCTATGGCAGGTTTCATTTAAGGGAACGAGATCCTAATATGCAAAACGACCGATCGGATCATTACAGACATATATTACCAGTGCGTCATTATGAGGTTGTTTGATCCCTTCCGCATTCTCGTCGTTGAAAGACAAGGTCTCTTCCGGAAAGTAGTCTCGCATCCGTTTTTCCCTTGTGATCGTCATATTGGTGCATTTAAATACTGGTCCTTGAGGAATATCGGCCCCTCAAACGATCATGTGAATCATGTACTGTGGCTCTTCCTACTCGTTCTGTCTGTTCGAATCCCTATTTTTGAAGTTGTTCTTGGCCCGATCACTTAAGAATTCTTGAAGGTGTCCCTCGTTGAAAAATCGGGCTACTTCCTCTCTTAGTTGCCTGTAATCTTCTGTTTTATAGCCATGGGTACCATGTGTGATGACCCAAGGGGTCATTTTATGAACTTGGACTCCATTCTAGGCTTATAAGCCATAAAAAGATTAATTTTAACTACCTCGATTTGAGTGCGCAGTCCGGTCGTGAGACCAAAAATATTTTATGTTAAAATATAAGAAACAAATTTTTTTAGAATTACGAAATTTGGTTTTAGTTGACTTGAGTCAACATTTTGAGTAAAAGGACTAGGATCTGTGTTCGACAATCCCGGGAGGCCCGCAGTAAAATATGGGACCCGGGCGTATGCCCGGAAATGAATTCCGAGGTCCCAAGCCTTAGAAATTAATTTTTGAAAGAAATTATTTTGTTGAAATATTTTTGAAATAAAAAAAAAGAATTAATGTTTAAAATCATTGGTATCGGGCCCATATTATAGTTTCGGAGTCTGGTACAGATTAGTTATGATATTTAGGCCTTGCATGTGAAATTTGGTGAAAAATGGAGTTCGTTTGACGTGATTCGGACATCCGGTTGAAATGTTATGAACTATAGATGTTCTTGAGGAAAATAATGAGTTTTGAGGTTTAATTCATTGTTTTACAAGTTATTTTCATGATTTGATCGAAGGAGTAAGTCCGTATTATGCTTTTAGACTTGCGTGCATGTTTGATTTAGAGCACCGAGGGCTCGGGTGAGTTTCAAATAGGTTTGGGTTGTGTCGTTTCTTCAAGCATAAATGATATCACATTGAACAAATGAACTCCGATTTATGTTTTGAATGAAATATTGGATCCATATCGTAATTACGGACCCCTATAAAAAAGAATCATCGAATTTGTACATCGTATGAGGGTTTTATGGGTATTTTACTAAGGTTGCCAGATTTTTCAGGTTAATTACGAAATTGCCTCTAACGGCGTATTAAAAATCTGCACAAATTGCAAATATTAAAACCTACTTATCTCCTTCATTATAAGGCCAAATGGAGTGGTTCAAAAACCTAAATTGACTAGAATTTCACAAGGAATCCATTGAACACAAGAAAATCGAGTTTAGGGATCATTTGGCATGAGAAACGAGGCAGAATATATGGCAGAAAAATAAATACAAAACGGGTTGACTTCTTCTTCTTCAAATTTTCGAACCCCACAGCCCTAGGAAGGAATTGCTTCCCCAATTATCATCCTCAAGTCATAGGTAATCAATTCTAAACTTTACTCCTTCTATTACCCATTGTTTTTCATCACTTTTAAATCAAAAACTATGAACTTTTATGGTAAAAATTGAGGGTTTGGGTAGAATTAGGGAATTTTATAAAAATAGAATCTTTACCTCGAATTGAGGTCGGATTTCAAAATTAATTGTATATTTGGGTTCGTGGGTGAATGGGTAAACGTAATTTGATCCGAACCCCGAGTTTAGACCAAGCGGCCTCGGGGTCGGGTTTTCACCTTTTTTTAGAAAACATAGGAAAAATTATATTTTTCAATAAAGTTAGTTCCTTTAGCATTAGTTAATGATATTAAGTTAATTTTGATTAGATTTGAGCAATTTAGAGGTGAATTCAAAAGGAAAAGCAATAATTGAGCTGTAAGTGGCCTGCGGAATTAAGGTAAGTGTTTGGCCTAACTTTAGCTTGAGGGAATAGGACTCCCCACTTGTTTGCTACGTGAATTGCATGGGCGTGGTGTATAGGTGTGGTGACGAGTATCTATGCACCACCCAAATCGTTTGTTAAACATGATCCCCTTTCCCTTTTCCCACTTATTTGATCATTGTTTTAACTGTTACATGTTCATTATTATCTCTATGACTATTTGGCTTTGTTGAATTGTTGTTAGTTATCGTTGTGACTATTTTTAAAGAGTATTGGTTGTTTGAGTTGGTTCCCTTGTGATATAAACATGGTTGAGAGGTTTGGTATTGTGTTTATGAAATAAATATATATATATTTTGATATTCCTATTGGTTTCATGGTTGAGAGGTTATTGATGAGGTTATAAGAAAAATGCGGTTTATTATTTATAATAGTTGAGGTTCGCGTGTTTATTGGGTTTCATTGAGTTATTTCTAATTGTTGTTGTAAGTATGTTAAAGATGTTGGATGTTCTCTTGAGCTTATCATAGTATATAAAGACTGAGCTGGATTGACAGCGTTACGGTGTTTACTTATATTCTGGTTGGTTTTACGGTGAAATGTTATTGGTTAAAGCTTACGAGCTATATGATCTTCTGTTTGAAATTGGGGAAATAATAGTATTGTGAGAGGCTTGGCCTGAATCGTGAAAGTTGAAATAAATAAATATATATATAT
>ML394847.1:0-20822 GCA_005239525.1 Nicotiana knightiana | reverse complement strand
TGTGATAAGGGTGGACAGGAGAAATAAATATATATGATTGTGATAAGGGTGGACAGGAGAAATAAATATATATGATTGTGATAAGGGTGGACAAGAGGAATAAATATATATGACTGTGATAAGGGTGGACAGGAGAAATAAATATATATGACTATGATAAGGGGGGACAGGAGAAATAAATATATATGACTGTGATAAGGGTGGATAGGAGGAATAAATATATATGACTGTGATAAGGGTGGACAGGAGAAATAAATATATATATATATATATATATATGACTTCGATAAGGGTGGACAGGGAGAATATAAATATATGACAGTGATAAGGGAGGATATTTACATTTATATTTTACTGATTTTTTTTCAAGAAAAAGAGAATCAAAGTTTTGAAAAGCTAAATGACTATTTTTACTGTTTTGTTTTTAGGAAGACAAAGATTTGAAGCTTTCTATTTTATAGTACTTTTTTCATATTTTGGTGCTACTTTTATTCAAAGATAAAGCTTGAAGAACTTGGAAATTTTGAGGATTTGGTTATAGCTGAGGCCTGAAAGAGGCGGTTGTATTATTTTATTATTGATGCAGTATTTGAATTGATGTGTTTAGATTTCCTTCTTGTTTTATAATTATTGTCTCACAAATATTTTTTTGTTCGTGCAGAATTAATTTACTGTGTTATCGTACATATATTAATATCACATGTTTATCGTTAAAGCCCTGCCTTAGCCTCGTCGCTACTTCGCCGAGGTTAGGCTCCGCACTTACTCAGTACATGGGGTCGGTTTTACTGATACTACACTCTGCGCTCTTTTGCACAGATCCAGGTTCTAATCAGTAGTAAAGGATTCCAGGATGACCACCCGATTCATTTGGAGACATGAGGTACATCTGTCAGTGTTCGCAGATTCCGAGAGTCTTCTCCTATTTTACATACACTGTTTTATACCATTCAGAACAGTTATACTATTTATTTCAGCCATTATTTGTAGTATTCCTTATAAGTTCGTGGATTGTGACACCAGACCCTGGGGTAGTCTTAGCGTTGTTTACATAATTAGTTTGTGATTCGTTCTATTTAAATAACTATTATTATCATCTTATTTAATTTTTTTGGGAATTGTTTTAATTAGGCTCAATTGAAATTTATTTATTTATGCTCAAGTAATTAATCAAGGAAATTAGCTAAACGACTTCTAACATTGGCTTGTCTAGCAAGTGTGGTGTTAGGCGCCATCACGATTCCTGAGGTTGGGAATTTGGGTCGTGACACCATGATACTTGCATATTTGGTTTGGATTTCTCTGGGACGGATCGATCTGCATAGGTCCAGGCCATATGGCATCTTTGATACCTCCAATGGCAGATACTATGGCGGAAGTGTTGATACCCAATTGTTCCTCAAATTATTTTTAAACTTGCATATATGCCTTCAAAATCAGTTTTTATAATGATTGGCATTTTTCTATAATTTTCCCACATTTTTATCAATTTATTCTAATTTATCTAATATTTTTATCTCCAATAATTAATAATAAATTGCATTACAAACGATTTCAAAACATGTCTTGGTTTAATATATCATTTTTAGGTCCTATTAAGGCAAAATTATTTCACAAATTAGCCTAATTAGCATTATTTGTCTATAATTGCAATGACTTTGCAATTATAGCCTAATTAATATTTTTTGTGCTTTTGACTCGATAATCAATCAATTTATATTTTTAATACCAATTAATCCCTTTAATTTAATTTATGTAGCCTTAGTTCCATTTTATATAATTATTGGCCATTTTAATTATTAAGCCATTATTATGGGTATTAACATTTAGCACCTTACCCAATTAATACCCAGCCATATCAACACTCATATTTCATCACTCAGCACCTTACCATCGCTCAGTAACAATCACTCAGCACCTCACAGTCCCTCATACCCCAATCACTTGCCACTCGGCACTTACACTCAGTAGGTACCTGTGCTCACTGGGGGTGTACAGACTCCGGAGGGGCTCCTTCAGCCCAAGTGCTATAAATAAGCCAAGTCATGGCATCAATCAATCTCAAGCACTCGGCCTCTCTCATATCATAACATCCTCACAATATAGGCTCTCGGCCTCACTCAGTCAGTCACTCTCAATATGCCACTCGGGCCATAAATATACAGGGTTCTTGACCCAAAATCAGTATTTCATTTTCAAGAAATAATATCAACATACTCTGAGTATCAAAACAATTATCAAGAAAGAATGAGAGTAAAATCATAACATATTAAGTGAGGAATATCAGTAAAAAGAGCCCCCAAGGGGTTAAACAGATCGGCACTAGGCCCCAAACATGGCTTACAACCCATATATATCAAATCATAGTAATACCGTAAAGCGTATGCTTTAAAAGGAATGTTTTGCAACTCAATAGTTTCCTAAAAAGGAATATATTTCCAAACTTCCTATTCGTGCACTCCAAAACCGTGAAAGGATGCAAAGTCCGGAGTTTCATACCCTCAGGACAGGATTTAAAGATATTACTTACCTCAAGCTAGCCCGGACAGCTACTCCGCAACACGTTTGCCCCTCGAATCAACTTTCGAATGCTCCAAATCTATCAAATTCAGATTCCTCTCATCAAAACATGCTAAGGGAAGAAAACCCAATTGAAATTATCGATTTTATGCACAAAACCCGAAATTAGTCAAAACCCGACCCCCGGGCCCACGCCTTGGAACTCGACAAACATTATACCAAAATGATCCTCATCATCTCACAAGTCTATACATATAAAGAACTCAGAAATCGGAGTTTGTTTGACCCCTCAAATCATCCTTAAAAGGTCTCATAATCCCAAGCACTAACTTCACATTTTTCTACTGATTTTTACAAATTAAACACTGATAATGAGGTCTTTAATCATATATAATCGAGTTAATAAATCCAAAAAGCTTACCTATATGATGCACCAACGTTTCCCTCTTCAAAATCCCTCAAAAACTTCGGAACCCGCACAACAATGGTGGAAAAAGGGTTAAAATCGCGAAATCTCCTTTTTATACTTGGGTTTGGGGGGGGACGGACTAGGCTAGGTTTTGGGTAATTCTGGGATTGGTCCGAAAACATGTTTAAAAAAATGGGCTGTTATTTAAATACCCAATTTTAATTAATAAATTATTTGTAAAAATGATAAATAAATAGTAAAAATATTATTTGTGCATAAAACAAGTAAAAATAATTATTGAACACTATAAAAAGTATAAAAGGATTATTTTGGCATAATTAAAGTAATTATAAGTACATATAGGCTATTATTGTAAAATATGCAATACGTCCGGAAACTCACGAGCTGGGTGTCTGGCACCAAGTCAATACCAAAATCAATGTCCCTGTCAGGTGGCATGTCAGGCAGGTCTGCAGGGAATACGTCCGGAAACTCACGGACCACAGGGACCGAATCAACAGAAGGAGTCTCACTACTAACATCCCTCACAAAAGCAAGATAAGATTCACACCCCTTCTCTACCATACGCTGAGCCCTCAAATAAGAAATCACTATGCTAGGCACATACTCAACAGACCCTCTCCACTCAACTCTCGAAACTCCGGGCATAGCTAGGGTCACGGTCTTAGCGTGACAATCAAGAATAGCATGACACGGGGATAACCAATCCATGCCCAGAATCACATCAAACTCAATCGTGCTGAGTAACAATAAGTCCACTCGGGTCTCCATACCCCCAATATAAATAACACAAGACCGATTCACATGGTCCACAATAATAGTATCGCCCACCGGAGTCGACTCATGAACATACGTAACTAAGGACTCACAGGACATATTCAGAAAATGAGCAAAATAGGATGAAACATACGAGTATGTGGAACCAGGGTCAAATAAAGCCAAAGCATCACTGTGACAAACTGAGATAGTACCTGTAATCACCGCATCTGAGGCCATAGCATCATGCCTAGCTGGGAGTGCATAAATACGTGGATGACCTCCACATGCTCGACCTCCCCCTCTAGGGTGGCCCCTGGCTGCGTGACCTCCACCCCTAGCTTCTTGGGTGGGTGGTGTAGTGATTAGGGCTGAAGTCGAGGGCTGGCCCCTCTGCTGAGATGAACTACCAGAACGGCGAGGGCAAAACCTCCATCCATGACCAAGCTCTCCACACTCGAAACAGCTACTTGGGGCTGGAGATGGGGACTGAAGGGAACCCCTACTACCCTGATAATCGCCTGATAAACCAGAACCATGCATAGAAGAACCCTGATATGTGCTCTGGAGGAGCTCTTAGCTGGAAGGGCGCTAAAAGATGTACGACCCTGATGAGAGTTGCGGGAACCTTGCCCTGAAGATGCGCCACTATAGGCTGGGCAGACTGGCTGTGGAGGTCTAAATGGACGACCTCTGCTATGCTGAAATATCCCTCTGGAAGGGGAACCATTGAAGCTACCTGATCCACGAGGCCTCTTGACCTCTCTCTCCTTACACTCCTTCTTGCGAACCGACTCAATATCCCGACCTATGTCAACAACTTACTCAAATGTTGCTCCATAGACCCTCTCCCTGGTCATCAAAATGCGGAGCTGGTAAGTGAGACCATCTACAAACCTCCTGATATGCTCCCTATCAGTAGCTTAGTTATTTTCACTATTTCTGCCTTGTCATAGCTTATTTATACTGTTCATGATGTGTTAGAGTTGGTTAGCTCGGGTTCTGAGTGGTTATAGAAGGAATTTAGACTCTTAGTCTCTAAAAGTAGCTTTAGAGTTGGAAAAGTCAACCGAGAGTTGACTTATTGGTAAACGACCTCGGAATGAAGATTTTATGGGTTGGATAGCATTGTTAGGTGATTTAGGACTTAGGAGTGTATTATGATGTCTGGTGTAGAATTAGGCTTGAATTGGCGAAAGTGTTTTTGGCGATTTCTTGTTGGCAGTGGAAATAGACTATTGGGGTCGGAATGGGATTTCGACAGCTGGAACAGGTTCGTAATGTCATTTTGGATATGTTTGCAAAATTTCAGATCAATCGGAGGTGTTTTGGATAGTTTCAACATCGTTGGTGGAATTTAGAAGTTTCAAAGTCTTAGGCTTGAATCTGATGTGATTTTGGTGTTTTGATATTAGTTTTGGTGTTCCGAGGGTGCAACTAAGTTTGAATGATCATATATGATGTATCGGTATGTTTGGTTGGGGTCCCGAGGGGGCGGAGTGGTTAACGGAAAGATCCGGAACTTGGAATATGCAGCTTCAGCTGCTGGTTTTCTTATTGCTGGTGTGACCGCACCTGCGGATGGACGATCACAGGTGTGGGCCCGCAAGAGAGGACAAGGATCCACAGGTGCATCTTTTGGTCAGCCCAGGGGAAGGTTGCAGGTGCAGTTAGTGGGACCGCAGGAGCGGTCCGCAGATGCATAAACAGGACCGCAGGTGAGAGTTTTGGTCCAGTTAATGAATAACTGTAGGTGCAGTGGATTTGACCGCTGGTGCGAGAAGAGGGCCGCAGGTGCGTAAAGCCTGGGCAGAAAAGTATAAAAAGGATACTTCGTGATTTTTTACCCTTTTTCCACCATTGTTATGCGGGTTCTGAGGTTTTTGAGGGATTTTGAAGAGGGAAACGTTGGTTCATCAGTGAGGTAAGATTTTTGGATTTATTAATTCGATTATATATGATTAAAGACCTCATTATCAATGTTTAATTTGTGAAAATCAGTAGAAAAAGGTGAAGTTAGGGCTTGGTATTATTAGACCTTTTAGGGATGATTTGAGGGGTCAAACAGACTCCGATTTCTGAGTTCTTTATATGTATAGACTCGTGAGATGATGAGGATCGTTTTGGTATACAGTTTATTGAGTTCCGAGGCATGGGCCTAGGGGTCGGGTTTGACTAATTTCGGGTTTTGTGCATAAAATCGATAATTTTGATTGTGTTTTCTTCCCTTAGCATGTTTTGATGAGAGGAATCTGAATTTGATAGATTTGGAGTATTCGGAAGTTGATTCGAGGGGAAAACGCGCTGTAGAGTAGCTGTTCGGGCTAGCTTGAGGTAAGTAATGTCTTTAAATACTGTCCTAAGGGTATGAAACCCCGGACTTTGCATCATTTCACGGTTTTGGAGTGCACGAATTGGAAGTTTGGAAATATATTCCTTTTTAGGCAACTATTGAGTTGCGAAACATTCCTTTTAAAGCATAGGCTTTACAGTATTACTATGATTTGATATATTTGGGTTGTAAGCCATGTTTGGGGCCTAGTGCCGATCTGTTTAACCCCTTTGGGGCTGTTTTTACTGATATTCCTCACTTAATATGTTATGATTTTACACTCAGTCTTTCTTGATAATTGTTTTGACACTCATAGTATGTTGATATTATTCTTGAAAATGAAATACTGATTTTGGGTCGAGAACCCTGTATATTTATGGCCCGAGTGGCATATTGAGAGTGTCTGACTGAGTGAGGCCAATAGCCTTTATTGTGAGGATGTTATGATATGAGAGAGGCCGAGTGACTGAGAGTGATTGATGCCATTACTTGACTTATTTATAGCACTTGGGATGAAGGAGTCTGTACACCCTAGTGAGCGCAGGTACCTACTGAGTGCGAGTGTCGAGTGCCGAGTGGCGAGTGATTGGGAGGTATGAGGGACTGTGAGGTTCTGAGTGACTGTTATTGAGCGATGGTAAGGTGCTGAAAGTTTGCCCACCAATTCCCTCCATTAGTGTCTTGGTTACCATAGCCAACCTAGTATTGATTCGTTCTTTCTTCACCGGAAAAACAATCAGACCCTGGAAGCAAACCATGAAAACGAACACCCTACGGTGAATGTGTCCCAAGGATGTGATGGTGAATTCATCATGGAAGGTACGGTATGACTTGCTGTGGCCGTCCCTTTCATACAAGTAGTCGAAAGGGATGTATGATTACTTCAGACACCCTAATTATGTGTTCTTCTTTAAACCCATCATTTTAAAGAAACCTTTGCCTGTGCGGTTCTCAGGCATTAGCAAACCCGGAGTTTCCCAAACTAGACCGGCCAATCCTCTTATTTCCTCTAACAATGGTGTCATTTCGATGTCCCCACGGCGGAAGACGGCCCTTTCACAATCCCAAAATAAGGTAGCAGCCTCTATCATCATGTTGTTAGGCTGGATGTCCAGGAGGGGCGGTAGATTATCTAGATATTTCTTGACGAGTGTTGTCACTAGAATGCAGATCTTCCCACCAACTCAGCAACTTTGGGTGGATGTTGGTGACCATGCCGAATCTGGGGACTTCGTGCCTCATATTTCTGCAAGGAAAACAAGGTTAGGTCCCTAACCCCCACCAGACTCGACTATTTAACATCAATGATTAGCATGTAAGCATTTAATTCTCCAAATAAATGCACAGAACGTGAGGACGTCTGTTGGGATTTATGGAAACCCGGTGGACTTTGGACAAGGCTATCTTAAAGGCTATTGTGTGGACAACACGTTAGCCTGGCAAAGTTTGACCATGATTCATGCAACAGTATAATGGAGTAAGGTTTGGGGTTTTAGATCGGTACCATTGAGTGGACAACTCAAGGGGAAAGGCACGGAACCGTCGACTGCACCGCTGATCGACTAGTTTTACCGCAAATAAGCTTTTCCGAATTTAGGGGGTAATGATATAGGAAGGGCTCAACCACTCATCAAGCGTTGCTATGGAATTTGTTTGGCACGAGTGGAGTATGAATGTTGAATCATGAATAATGCAATAAACAGTAAACATGTAGTCACGTATTTGCACGTTATGAAAGTAGTAAATACAACAGTTTATAATTTAAAAACAATTACAAAGGAAGGAAACAGAAAAACATGTCAGTTACTCTTGAAGAAAATTAAATGCTTAAGGAAGTAGACAAGTGATTGCACTTGGGGGAGAGGGGGGAATGAGAAGAGGTACAAGCTCACAAAGTCATTCCAAAATGGTAAAAGCCTGAAAATCCCCAGCAGAGTCGCCATGCTGTCGCGCCCCTACTTTTTCCCAACACTCCTTTCAGGATTGGTTAAAGGGTTTATAACATTGGTTGGGACAACTCATTCCTTTTGGGAAAGGGATTTGCATGTTTCGAAGAGTTGCCACCTGACGATTTTAAGGTGCGTTACGCCACCTATTGGGGGTTCATTTACAACTAAGTTTGACAACCAGAGACAGGGTAAGGGCTTGGAATTATCCTAAGGGGAAGGTGTTAGGCACCCCTCAGAATCCACAAGTGTGGTTCCCGGCCAAATAACATTTATGAATTTGTACAATTAGCAAGTAAATAATCAATGTCCAAATAGTAGGGGATTTTGAGATATTTGCAGTCTAAGCACGCATATGTTTGAAAATAGTTAATAGCAAAATGGATTTTGAAAAGGATTATAGTCTAAGCATGTATATAGAATAGGGGTATCCTTGGTTTGTTTGTAATATGGATCACATCAATGCTATACCCGGTATGACACTCCTTAAAGAGGGGCTACACGTGGTATTAGCGCACCGGTCATCATATCCATATCTACCCTTTCCCACCCCATAAATGTAATTAGAGCGAGTGTTGGTCGTGACCTATATTGTATGTTGTTACCCGTCCCTTCCTATTAGTCCCGGATGAGTTTAGGACTTATATCCTATGAGGGAGGTTCTAGGTAGACCCTCAAGTTTAAAGGTAAAATACTAAGGCGACATACAGAAAACAGATAGGATTGCAGATAAGGGGATAACATGTAAACAGGAAAGGGCTCAAGTACCTTCACATGTAATACAAAGAATCAGCATGACTCAAACACAGTTAAGGTCTTGGTTTTAATTCAGATCCTAAAGCATGGTATCTAAGTGATAATAACAAAGAGGCAGATTTGTTGCATAACTCCGAGAGGAAGTCTTAATCCATTTTGTCTACTGATTTTAAGCATGCTGATAGTTAGATAGTACACATGAAAGAAATGCATTCTAGTTTTTTAGAAGCCTTAATTATCTAAGGCGTGTCATAATACTCAATTGTTACCAAAATTATTTAAAAAAATAGTGTAGGAGTTGTTTTACCCAAATCATGTTGTTCTAGGTTTTGCAAGAGACATAGGATTGTTGCCAATTTGTTTAAAACATGGGGAGACTGTTTTATACCCTTTTCATGCATCAATAGTTTAACTAGGCGTGACTGAATGAGTATGCATGATTTTAGATGCAGATTCCTAAGGCAGGATTTCTAAATGCTCAACATGGTTCCAGAATATGCAGGATTCCTAAGACATGATTTCCAAATGCACAAAAGATTACTGAGTTGTTAAGCAGGATCTATGTAGCGGCAATGTACATTAGTTGTCCTAGGAGAAAGATTTCTAAATGGTAAATGTATATAAATGTCAATTGAGATGCTGAAATGGTAATCCTGAGAGCATGGTATCTAGTGCAAGTAGCAGAATTTATAAAGGCATGGTTTCATAGAGCATGAGTTATGAATGCATATGAGTAACATCTATTTATTGATGTCGTTTATTAACCTAAGAGCAGTATTTCTAAGTGATCACCATGAGCATGGATGAACAACAGACATGGAATCCAAGGAACATGATATCTTGCATGATTTTAATGAGCATGTTGGTCCTAACACATGGATACACATATGAATGATATAAAAGGCCTAAGGCATGATCTCTACCCATTGATATTTATATAACATATAGCTACCCTCCCCGTTTCACTAGCCATACCCAATATTTTTTTACAATAATTATTACAAACCAATATTGAAGGAAAAACATAAACATAAGGAAAAAAATAAGAAGTTATCTATAGGGAGCCTGCAATATAGGCCCAGATCTCCATATACTCAATGCCAGATTGATTCACCACCTTTCACATAGTCTAGGTGTGTCAAAGTTCCCTAAGGATCTCAAGGGATCCCGGGCAGTGCTCACACCCAGATCCATAACCAAATTTGAGTAAGTGCAGTGTGGAAAATCCAGCCTTAGTGTGTCAGAGTTCAGAGGGAGCTCAAGGGTCCCAAAGCAGTCACACACTAAGGGGGGCAGAACTTAAGGGTCTAAGAGTAGAGTGAGAGTGCTTGACATAGTTTTGAAAAGGTTTAACTACGAAAATAGTTTGAAAAGAGACTTGTCTGAAATAGTTTTGAAAAGGTTTAACTAGGAAAATAGTTTGAAAAGAGACTTGTTTGAAATAGTTTTTGTGAAATTAACAGAGAGAGTCATTCAATAAGACAGTTTTGAAAGGGTAACTGACATACCAAACACAGGAACAGGATAAGTCCAGCAACATCCAAAGAGCACAGAACCAAGACAGGTTCAGCAACACAAAACCTCACACAGGGGTAATGGGGGATTGGGGACACATAAAACACAGAGTAGTGAACATATAATAGGCAGAAGTATGCATGGGTACAGAATCAGAAGCTCTTAAGGGGTTCATGGGATTGGGGTATAGCATGGTATAGGATTATACTAGACATAACAGCATCAAAACAACTTAAGGTAGCAAATCAGTAGAGGCATACCCTAACTAAACAACCAATATACAAGCGTAGAGTACCATTGAGATAGGTAATAAGTTCAGAAGAACATGCTGATCATAAAAAGGTAAGACATAACTTAACATACTAGATGAACCAAACGATTTTAATTACATGTTGAACAACAAAACAGTAGGTAGAAGCATATTAGAAACATAATGAATTGCAACAGCAAAAGAAACATATTGGTTTGGGAACTTGAATTGAAATTAGGACATACTAGTGAAGAGGACAATAAACATAAAGTAGAGGATAAGAGAGAACAATAGTGAGCCTTGGCTTGCAGCCAGATAACTTAGAATAGTAATAAGTAACACAGAAAGAGAGCAGAAAGTTTTTAGTTGTGAGAGAGAGAGCTATTGAACCAGTGTGTGTTCGTGTTGAAGACTGTTAATGAGTGTAGTATATATAATAATTTGAATCTAGGTAAAATAAGGTAAGAATCAGACTGTCTAGTAATTATGGAACTCAAAAATCAATTAGTGTAAAATTCGTACAAGTACTCCTTTAATTAAGGGAGTTAATTTCAAACGGTCAGAGTAGGTAGCAAGTAAGGAAAGAAATCATGTACCACAAATAAGGAAAGACATTAAATATAGTAGGCACAGAGTAAGAGATTGGGGTTAGTAGTACTGATTTAGGAATCATCACAAATTACATGGAATAAACACGTAATGGGTGAGAATCAGAAACCCTAGTAATTAAAATAGGGTAAAATATTTAGGGATTTACACAGAGCATAACATGAATTACTGAATAAGCATAATACAAGCAGGAGAAGTAAAGATTAAGAGGTATCGTTGAACAAAAAATAGAGTAGCACCACATATTAAGCAGGGATAATAGCAGCCGGAAACCCTAACAAGCAAACATGGGGTAAAAATCACGAAATCATAGAGTATTCATGAGAACATAGTGAACATAATAGAACAGGTAAGCCTATTATCGAAAACAAACTCAGAGCCACGGATTAAAGCCAAGACTTTGGGGTTTTTAACGAAATAACTCAGACACAAAGGGAAAAAGCTCGAATAAAGCTTAACCATAATAAAAATCATAAGATAATACTTAAAATTTGAAGGGAACTCATTTTGAAAAGAGGTTTGAAAACCCTAGTTAGAGGAGGAAGATGCACTTCATGAAAATCGGAAAACCTTTTGAAAACACCAAAACTAACTCGGAATAAGCCAAGATATGTTATAGATCTTTGAAAATCAGAGACTGATAGTTAGGGTTTCATAGAGACAACCCAAAGAGAAGGAGAATCGGCTAAAGAACCACTGGGTCTAGCCAGAAATGAAGAAATCTTACTCGGACGGCCGTAGATGGCCAGAGAACGGCATGAAAGGCCATGGGTGGGAGTTACTGCCACAGGGTCACTTGAAAACCCTCATCAGTGATACAAGCGTAAAAGGCGGAGCCTTAGGGTCGAGGGGGGGTGAGAACCCCATGGTTTCCGGCAGGGGAGGTGGCAGGAGAAGAGAGACAGAGCTTAAACGGGGGGAGGGGGAAGGTTCTAGAGAGTCCCAGAGAGGGAGATAGAGAGACGGGTGAGAGTGAAGCGGGGAAATGAGAGAGGGGGGTAGTCTTAGGATTAAGTATGGTAATAAAGGATCTGGACCGTTGATTAGAAATGATCAACTGTCTAGATTAGATGGGAATTGGGTCGGGTAGACAAAGGCATTGGGCCTGGGGGTGTTTGGGTCGTTTAATTGGGTTGGGGTCCGGGTATATTGGGTTTAAATTGAGAATTAAGCGGCTAAAAGTTAAATACCCATAAAAATAGCTAAATAATTAATAAAAATGGCAATAATTATATAAAATGAAACTGAGGCTAAATAGATGAAATAAAAATGATTAATTAGTATTAAAAATATAAAATGACGGATTATCGAGTAAAAATAGCCCAAAATATATAATAGGCTATAATTGCAAAAGCAGTTATAGCCAAATAATGCCAATTTGGCTAATTTGTGAAATGATTAAATCTTAATAGGATCAAAAAATGATATATTAAAGCCAAGAAATGTTTTGAAATCATTGTTTATGCAATTTATGATTAATTATTGGAGATAAAAATACTGTATAAATTAGAATAAATTAATAAAAATGTTGGAAAACTATAGAAAAATACCAATTGTTATAAAAACAAATTTTGAAGGTATATATGCAAGTTTAAAAATAATTTGAGGAAAAATTGGATATCAACACCCAGATGTTCCTGGACAGATACATTCCACCCTCTGAGAGGGAAGAGCTGCGGTATCAGTTTGAGCAGATGGAGCAGGGTCAGATGTTAGTGACAGACTACGAGGCTAGGTTTTTTGAGCTGTCTCATCACGCACTCATGATACTTCCTACTGATGCTGAGAGAGTGCAGAGGTTTTTAGCTGGGTTGCATCCAAGCATTAGGGCCAACATGGCCTGAGAAGTGGAGATGGGGACTCCTTATCATCTTGTAGTAGATATTGCTCGTAGGATCGAGGGTTATCAGTCGAGGAGCAGAGAGCAGGGGTAGCAGGATAAGAGAGCTAGATTTTCCGGGGATTTCAGAGGCGCTCCAGCTAGAGGCAGAGGTCAGTTCGGCAGGGGCCACCCCAGTAGGTCCCCATATTCAGCACCCCCACCACCCTCTCGTGGTGTTCCTGTGAGGCCTTATTTCAGTGCCATGCCAGAGAGTTCTCACCGTCCCCCAGCTATCCAAGGTTCTTCTAGGGAAACAGGCCATGACACAGAGGGGAATGTTATGAGTGCGGGGATCCAGGCCATATCAGGAGGACTTGTCCCAGGTTTTAGGGCAAGGCAGTACAGTAAGGTTACCAGTCTATGAATCCAGCACCAGTAGTCCGGCCATCCATAGGTGGAGGGTAGGCCGGCAGGGGTCTTCCTAGAGGTGGAGGCTAGACAGGGGGAGTTCAGTCAGCTCCTATTCATTCCGGCGGAGGTCAGTCGTCCGGTGCCCCAGCTAGATTCTATGTTGTTCTGGCCAGATCAGATGTAGTGGCCTCAGACGCCGTGATCACATGTATTATTTCGGTATGTGGTAGAGAGGAATCAGTGTTATTTGATCCAGGATCCACTTATTCATATGTATCAGCCCTATTTGCTCGTTTCCTGGATACTCCTCATGAGTCCTTGGGTACTCCTATTTATCTGTCCACTCTTGTGGGCGATTCTGTGGTGGTAGACCGGATTTATCGATCTTGGGTGGTTACATTCTGTGGGTTCGAGACCAGAGCGGACCTCCTGTTGCTTGACATGGTCGATTTTGAGGTTATTCTAGGCATGGATTGGCTATCTCTCTATCATGCCGTGCTAGATTGCCATGCCAAGACGGTCACTCTAGCCATGCCCGAGTTGCCTAGATTAGAGTGGAGAGGTTCCTCAGTTATTGTAGCTAGTCGGTTTATTTCCTTCCTGAAGGCTTGACATATGGTTGAGAAGGGTTGTCTGGCCTATCTTGCTTATGTGCGGGACACCACCGCCGAGTCTCCGACAATTGATTAGCGCCAGTGGTTCGAAGTTTGCTGATGTATTCCCTTCAAACCTTCCAGGCATGCCTCCGGATCATGATATTGATTTCTGTATTGATGTAGCTCCAGGCACCCAGCCTATCTCCATTCCACCGTACCGTATGGCTCTAAAAGAGTTGAAGGAATTGAAGGAGCAGCTTGAGGATTTGTTGGCTAAGGGATTTATCAGGACGAGTGTATCGTCGTGGTGTTCTCCAGTGCTATTTGTGAAGAAGAAAGATGGGTCTATGCGGATGTGTATTGACTACCTCCAGTTGAACAAGGTCACCATTAAGAACAAGTCTCCCTTGCCGCGTATCAATGATTTGTTTGACCAGTTTCCGGGTGCTCGAGTGTTTTCTAAGATTGACTTGAGATCGGGGTACCACCAGTTGAAGATTCGGGACTCGGATGTTCCGAAGACTGCTTTTGGTACGAGATATGGCCATTATGAGTTCCTGGTGATGTCCTTTGGCTTGACTAATGCCCCAGCAACATTTATGGACTTGATGAACATGGCGTTCAGGCCGTATATTGATTATTTTGTCATTGTCTTTATTGATGACATTCAAATTTACTCACGTAGCCTGGGGCAGCACGAGTAGCATTTGAGAGTGGTGCTCCAGACTTTGCGAGAACAGAAGCTATATGCTAAGTTTTCCAAGTGTGAGTTCTGGTTGGATTCCGCGGCATTCTTGGGACATGTGTTATCCGGAGAGGGTATAAAGGTTGATCCTAAGAAAATTGAGGCAGTCCAGAGTTGGCCTCGTCCTACTTCAACTACAGAGATCAGGAACTTCTTAGGCCTAGAAGGTTATTATCGCTGATTTGTGGAGGGTTTTTCATCCATTGCAGCCCCACTGACTAGATTGACTCAGAAGAATGCCCTGTTTCGATGGTTTGACGAGTGTGAGGCGAGCTTTCAAAAGCTAAAGACAGCATTGACCTCAGCACCAGTTCTAGTATTGCCTTCCGGTTCTGGGATGTACACAATATATTGTGACGCTTCACGCGTTGGTTTGGGATATATGTTGATGTATGAGGGGAGATTTATTGCTTATGCTTCGCGCCAGCTGAAGGTTCATGAGAAGAATTACCCTGTGCATGACCTGGAGTTGGCGGCGATTGTTCACGCTCTTAAGATTTGGAGGCACTACTTGTATGGGGTGTCTTGTGAGGTTTATACAGACCATTGCAGCTTGCAGCACTTTTTCAAGCAGAGGGATCTTAATTTGAGGCAGTGCAGGTGGCTTGAGTTGTTGAAGGATTATGACATCACCATTCTTTATCATCCCGGCAAGGCAAATGTGGTAGCAGATGCCTTGAGCAGGAAGGCGGAGAGTATGTGTAGTTTGGCTTATATTGCAGCAGAGGAGAGACCTCTAGCCTTGGACATTCAGTCCTTGGCTAATCGCCTGGTGAGATTGGACCTTTCAGAGCTCGGCCGAGTTCTGGCTCATGTGGTTGCTCAGTCTTTGTTAATGGGAGAGATTAAGGCCCAGCAGTTTGATGATCCGTGCTTGGCAGAGCAACGGGAGACAGTGGTTCAGGGTGGTTCCAAGGAGGTTACTATGGGCGAGGATGGTGTTCTGAGACTTCAGAGCCATTTTTGTGTTCCTAATGTTGATGGCCTGACAGAGAGGATTCTGGAGGAGGCTCACAGTTCACGGTATTCTGTTCATCCTGGTACTACGAAGATGTATCGTGACTTGAAGCAGCATTTCTGGTGGAGGCAGATGAAGAAGAACATAGTGGAGTATGTGGCTAGATGTCTTAATTGCCAGCAGGTCAAGTATGAGCACCAGAGGCCAGGATGCCTACTTTAGCAGATGCCCATTCCTGAGTGGAAGTGGGAGCGCATCACTATGGACTTCGTGGTCGGGTTGCTCGGACTTTGTGGAAGTTTGACGCAGTTTGGCCCATTGTGGATATGTTGACCAAATCGGCGCATTTCATTCCAGTAGCTACTACTTATAATTCTGAGAGGTTGGACCAGATCTACATTCGAGAGATAGTCCGGTTGCACGGTGTGCCTGTGTCCATTCTATCAGATCGAGGTCCTTAGTTCACCTCGCACTTCTGGAGAGCATTGCATAGTGAGTTGGGCAGCCAGATAGATCTCAACACAGCCTTCCACCCTCAAACTGATGGTCAGTCAGAGCGGACAGTTCAGATATTAGAGGATATGCTCAAGGCATGTGTGATCGACTTCGGAGGTCAGTGGGACCAGTTCTTGCCTTTGGCCGAGTTTACTTACAATAATAGTTATCAGTCCAGCATTGAGATGGCTCCATTTGAGGCCTTGTATGGCCGGCGATGTCGTTCTCCTATCGGGTGGTTTGAGCCTTGCGAGGCTAAATTATATGGCACCGACCTGGTGAAGGATACTTTGGAGAAAGTGAAGTTGATTTAGGAGAGGCTCTGCAAAGCACAGTCCACACAAAAGAGTTATGCGGATCAGAAGGCGCGTGACGTATCATTTATGGAGGGAGACAAGGTCCTGTTGAAAGTTTCACCGATGAAGGTATTATGAGGTTCAGGAAGAGAGTTTCTGCTGTAAAGGTCCAGTGGAGAGGCCAACAGTCGAGGAGGCAACTTGGGAGTCCGAGGAGGACATGCGGAGCAGATATCCACACCTATTTAGCACTTAAGGTACGATTCTAGACCCGTTCGAGGACGAACGTTTGTTTAAGAGGTGGATAATGTAATGACCCGATCGGTCGTTTTGCATTCTAAGAACCCGTTCCCCTAAATAAGACTTCATGTAGTTGCTTTTACTGATTTATGACTTGTGGGGACGGGTGGTTCGGGATTTGGAAGAGTTTAGAGTGGTATAGGAACACCTAGTTCCTTAAGGTTGGCCTTTAAGGCCAAGTTTTACTTCAGTCAACGTTTTGAGTAAACGACCTCGGAATCGAGATTTGACAGTTCCGGTAGCTTCATATGACGATTTCAGACTTGGTCGTATGTTCGGAACGGGTTTTGGATGACCCGGGAGCGTTTCGGCGCCCAATAGCAAAATAAGAGTTTCCTTAAGTTCAAATTGTGGTTTGGAACTTGTTTTTGTGTTATCGAAGTCCAAATGGAATTTTGGGACCGGGAATATTTCTGTCATATCATTTATAACTTGCTTGCAAAATTTGATGTCATTCCGAGTAGTATAGGTAGGTTCGGCACATTGTTAACGAATTCAAGAACTTAAAGTTCTTAAGTTTGATTCTTTGGGTTTTGAGGTATGATTTTGAGTTTTAGCGTTGTTTTGGGTGTTCCGAAGGCTCGAGTAAGTCCGTATTATGATTTGGGACTTCTTGGTATATTTGGACGGGGGCTCGGGTGGGCCCACATGCCGCTCGGGCATCGAACGATGCCAAAAATAGCTGCTGGTGCACTAGATCTGATGCGTCTGCACCTGCGATGGCCCAGTCGCAGATGGGAGACCGCTCCTGCGGTCCCAGCCTCGCAGATGCGGCCCCAGGTGAGTTCGCCCATTTTCGCAGGTGCAGAGGGTCTTCCGCAGAAGCGGAGCCGCAGGTGCTAGCCCAGACCCCCTTGCCCAGTTCCGCAGGTGTGAGATTTATCTCGCAGGTGCGAAAAACCTGCAGTCTATAAGATTCTTTTAAAATACAGGAATGAGCCATTTTCACCATTTTCTTTCCTCCATTGGCAACATTAGGAGCTTGAAAAAGAGGCAAACGACCTAGCTACTGAAAGGTAAGTAATTTCTACTCTAATGTTAGTTTAATACTTGTATTCCTAGATAAATTAACATCCTAAACTAGTATGAATCAAGGGTCAAGATAAAAACCTAGGGCTTTATGAAATTTAGGGAATTACCCACCAACTAGTTATGAAATCATACAAAAACTACATATTGTTGATCTTTAGACTATGGGTGAGTGCTTTGATCACGCTCAACTATGTCTTATAAAAAGACTAAACGGGCGTTGCAAATATAATCTGGAGTATTATGCCCAGAGTCGATCCCACAGGGAATTTACATATCAAGCAAGCTGTCAGAATACTAAACTATCACTTAGTGTTGTTTAAACTACTACGACTGAATGAAAATATTAAAACTAAAGATTAACTACAATAAGGTGTAAACAATTGTAATAAAGGTCTAAGGTTATGGTTTCCCTCGGTGAACTTACTTCTTAGATACTTCATATAGCTTGATTAGTTGTCTCTATCAATCATGAACACACTATCTACCATAAATCTCTCTCAAGTAATTATGATAATTTACTAGACGCACTCTCTCAAGTTACGCTAGCTAGATTGCATTACAGTTCACCTTAGATTGCACCCGAAGTATCGTTGTCTCTAATCCAACCTCTAAACCCTCGGTTATGACTTTTGTCTATACTCTGGAAGTGANCTCTAAAATAACTTGCATAATGAAACTACAAAGTAATGAAGAAAATCTGTACAAATTGATGTCTTGTCGTCCGTCTCTTCTCATCCTTTTTCAAGTTGTGTTTTCGGGGTCTATTTATATGTTTAGGACGAACCCTAAACGTGTAGGAGACTTCTATTCCAACCGGGAAACACTTAAACTCGTCAAAACTCGGAATTGACCGAACTTGGGACCCGGCATTTGGGCCCTGGCACCTGGCTAACGCCAGGCTAAGGCTGGCATTTGAACTCTAACGCCTGGATAACGCCAGGCTAGGGCTGGCGTTTGGACTCTGGCGCCCGGCTATAGCCTGGTGCACTCCTCCTCGCCTCTTGAGCGTATTTTCGATGTATTTGCATCCATTTATCTCGGTTTCCATCTCCAATTCACCTACACAAGAAATAGACTCTATTATGCACATAAAAAGTGTGTTTTTATCATTAACGCACATAAAATGTAAGTCATATAACATATTAAACCATGAATTCTAGCCTCGCATCAATACCCCACACTTAAACATTTGCTCGTCCTCGAGAAATCGCACTACACTGTACACAACTTATTAAGCAAATCTCTTAACACGTTATACCAAGAATATTTAAAACAGTTCAAGCACAGAGGTGTGACATCCTCGCCTCAATAATCGACTCACATATACCATTGTTTATTCACAATCCACTCACTACTCTAACTTAGAGGTCAACAACATTACCTTTCCTTCGTGAATCGTGTGCCCTCACCAAATCAAAGAGTTAGTTCCACACACAATGAATTTACAAAACTTAGGAACTTCAGATAGAAAGAATTCACTCACTCTCAGAAATAACATTCATATGCTACAAAAGATGCACCATAGGCTTGCCCATAGTGTACTACTCTACTAATCGAGCTCATTCAGTCTAGGATCAAGTAGGGCTTTATTTGGTTGTAATGTCGGCTTCGGGACGGGTAGGATATATTTAGATATAAGAGTGACTACACCTCCCTAGCACTTTAATAAATATACTTCAAATTTTCAACCTCAAACTTATATTAAACCAACTCCACCTTCACATCAATGTTAATACCCCATACTTCTTTAAGCATAATTATATCAAGAGTCACCACTTATATATTTCTCTTTCACAATAATACAACTATATTTGATTTTATTTTTTCTTTTTATTTTTCTTTTTTGTCTCTTTTCAAGTGACTCTTACTTTTTAAAACAATGCACCTTTCTCCTTATTTCAATTATTCCCCTCAAAAACCAACCTACCACCCCACACTTTAATTTTTTCATATTTCATCACATTTCCAGTGCTTACGAGAGGTGATAAGGTTCAAATTATATGCTCAATTCAAACAAAGGGGTATGGCTTATAATGTGGCTGCCAAAGAAACAGGATTATAGGCTCAACGGGGTTAACTACGATACATAACAATTAGGTGGGTAAAATATATATAGCTGGCTCAACAAAGAAATGCCTATATCACTTCCAAGACTGAACAAAACTTCTATTTCGCTTTGCACACACACGGGGCAAGTTCTAGACATCAAATGCAATGCACAGAATAGCATACAAATCTCACTCACACATGGCACATAGCTCACTCAAGATCGGATCTATCACGACACTTCAGTCAAAGCAGTTAAGCAAATCTTAAGAATTCCTGATTTAAGGTATTTATCCTGGAGTCAAAAAATTGAGCCTAAGCGTCACAACCACAGTACTGACTATTCTCAAGGCATTAGCACGTTTCGAGATATTGCTACTCTTAAGCTCTCGACCATGTGGTTACTACTCCTAAAAATTAAAAACTACCTACACCCGGTTCAATTAAAAACCCTTGGAAAAGAACCATGGTCCAAAGAAAAACCAAGGGGGAATTACTACACTACCTAAAACAAAAATCTTTTTGGTATTTCTTTTAGACTTACTTCCCTCAAGAAATGTCTAGGAGATCCATCGTCAGGAAGAGTCCACATATTTCTAAATTTTTATTTTTATTTATTTTTTTATTTTTTTATTTTTTTTTTGTAAATTAATTATTCCATAAATCTAACATAACTAAAATAGCATAGAAAGTCACCAGACAATCTCCTCACCCCACACTTAAAATTGTGCATTGTCCCCAATGCGCACCTATGCATACAAGAGGGTAAAAAGAAACTCCCTGGTAGGCCAAAGGCCGAAGCACTAGCATCTCATGGGGTACTCAGACTTCTCCCAGGCCTGGTCCTTCATGCGAGTACCTCACATTTAGTTCCAACCATCTAATTTGCTGTTGCATCCTTCCAGTGGCTTGCGTTCCATGCTCAAAAAAACAAAACAAAAAACAAAATTGACGCTACAAAATAATACAATTAGAAAAATACACTAAAACAAAAGTAAAATAAAATA
>ML394846.1:3270-39882 GCA_005239525.1 Nicotiana knightiana | reverse complement strand
TTTGACCCCAGAAGTGATGAGGGAGTATTCTTGGGATACTCATCACATAGCAAAGATTATAATGTGTATAATAAAAGAACTATGTGTGTAGAAGAAAGTATACATGTTGTCTTTGATGAAACTAACATTCTTGCTGAGAGACAGGAACCTGAAGATGAGGAGCTTGGACTGGTAAGAAGCAGTGATCACATTGAAGCAAGCATGGAAGGTGGAACAGGTGATGGACCAGGTTCAACTACCCCAAGCATCATGATAGGGGGAATTCAACATATGCAACCTGGCCCTGATCCTGCTCCACAGCAACAAGACACCATGGAATCGTCTAGGAATGACGGCTGGTACTTAAACCATACATATATCAGAGTTCTCAACCTCTTGAGAACATCATAATAGATTTGGCATCCGAAATCAAAACAAGATCATCCTTGAAAAATCTATGTGCGTTTGATGCTTTTCTATCAATTATCGAACCAAAGCACATTGGGGAAGCCCTAAAAGATGCTTATTGGGTAAATGCCATGCAAGAAGAGCTGAATCAGTTTGAAATAAGTCAATTATGACACTTGGTACCCAGGCCACTAGATAGATCAGTGATTAGCACCAAGTGGGTCTTCAAGAACAAACTCGATGAGGATGGAAATATTACAAGGAATAAGGCAAGATTAGTTGTTCAAGGGTATAGTCAAGAATAAGGAATTGACTATGATGGGACCTTTTCCCCTGTGGCAATACTGGAGGCAATTAGACTTCTTATAGAATTTGGGAAGTGAGTTTGAGATGAGTATAATGGGTGAGCTAAACTTGTTCTTAGGCTTGCAAATTAAGCAAAACCCAAATGGAACAATGATCCACCAACAAAAGTATGTGAAAGAATTGCTCACAAAGTTTAAAATGGAAGACTCAAAAGAAATAGACACTCCCATAGCCACAGCTACAAGATTGGATGTGGATGAACTTGGTTCATCTGTTGATCAGAAGCTATACAGAGGGATTATTGGGTCTCTATTATATCTCACTGCCAGCAGACATGATATTGTGTTCAGTGTGGGATTGTGTGCTAGGTTTCAGGCAAATCCAAAGGAGTCCCACCTCACTCCAGTAAAGAGAATTTTGAGATATTTGAAAGGCACCACTGATTTGTGCCTTTGGTATCCTAAAGGTAGTAATTTCAACCTTGTAGGATATGCTGATGCTGATTATGCAGGATTCCTGGTTGACAGTAAAAGTACTTCAGGTATGGATTACTTTCTGGGTTCATACCTTGTGTCTTGGGCTACCAAGAAATAAAATTCAGTAGCCCTGTCTACTGCTGAGGCTGAATATGTGGCTGCAGCCTCATGTTGTGCCCAGTTGTTATGGATCAAGCAACAACTCATGGATTTTGGTATTGATGTGGGATGCGTTCCTATTTTTTGTGATAACACTAGTGCTATTAGTATGACGAAGAACCCGGTTCATCACAAAAGGACTAAGCACATAGACGTTAGGCACCATTTCCTAAGGGATAACTATGAAAAAGGAATGATCTCAATCGAATTTTGTGCGACTGATCATCAAATTGCTGATATGTTCACTAAAGCACTTAGTAGGGATAATTTTAAGAGAAACGGGATGGAATTAGGGATGATTAAGATCACCTGATTAAAAATGAAAAAATTTATATAAAAATGAAAAAAAAAATTGGCTAGAGAATTTTAATTAGGTACTTAATTAGATTAATTTGCTCAGCATCATGTCTTTATTGCCATACTCTTGTGCCATGTATTAATATGATTCCCTAGATACTAATAATGTTTATCTATCTTTGTAAATTGAGGCAATTTAAAGATTTCTAACAGGATGAACCTGGTTCATCCATGCTGATTCATCTGACTAACAAGGTACGTACTCTTCTTCATATATTAATTCAATTGCAGTCATACACGAGCAGGATTCTTTCCATAATTGGTTCAAATTCAAATACTTCGTAATCACCCAAAATTGAACCAGTTTCAAGAAGTCCAGTCTTCACTTAATTAGCCTAGGTTAGGGGGAAATTAAATGTCTAATCAAGTCTGTCCTTCGGCGATTAGACTCTTACTTGAGTACAAATTCTGCAGGTTGAAATCTCCCTAGCCACATCTTATAAAAAGTCATCATTACTCTTATCTTTATAAAGCCACCTTCAAACCAAAGTCAACTCATACTACACACCCCAAAACTGATAACTCGCCTTTTCTTACTAAAAATACATAATAATGTCTTCACCACCACCAACTTCTTCTTCTAATTCAGCACCTAATCGTGATTATGATGGAGGACATTCTGAATCTGTCTCCAATTCTCTATCCGTTTACAGTTCTGAATCACCAGAAATTTCATCAACCCCTGAAAATACACCAATTCCTAAACCCACTCAAAACCCTACTACTGCTTCCAAGAATCATCGTGTCAAAGTTATTTCCCGGAAATCTGTTGCTTCTGGGGCTAGGGAAAAATTCTTGGAGGATCTTATTAAAGCAGACAAAGGTACTAAGTCAGATTCGTCCAGTGAATCCTTTAAATCAGCCAATAAGGGAGACGCACCTGGTTCAACCAGTTCTGACAAAGGTAATCTTGAAATCAATTCTGAATTTACTTCTGCTGATGAAAGATTCGGGTTGGTTGGGTCTGTTATTGATGTTGAAATACCTGGAAGGCAGAGGGGTGGTACAAAAGAAATAATTCTTGAAAGAGAGGGAAAAAAGTTGTGAGGGGATCTGGGGAGGATGGTACCACGCTGGTTATCTGTGGTCCCATTCCAGAAACTGTTGGAGAAAACAACACAGATTTAGGGGGAAGCATAGTTGAGGAAGCTGCAGCAGGTCTTGCAAGTCTGAAGAAAGGAACAGATGAACCAGGTTCATCTGGGGAAGAAACATTGGCTGAAAGGTTGAAGAAACTGGGGGAGTCCTATAACCCCAATAAAAGAAGGACTCAGAAGCCCAAGAAGGCAACTCACCAAATTCCTTCAAAGAAAAAAAAATTTCTGAAGTTGCTGATGTTCCTGCTCCAAAAGTAAGAGCTACTCGTAGCACTGTGAGGGATGAAGAAGAGAAATTGGAAAAGGCTCTGAAAGAGAGCAAGAATAAAATGGCAGCAAAAGGAAAACAAAAAGTTGGAGAGCCTGTTGAGGCTATTGAGATTGAAGAGAAAACGTTGGACCTGGTCCAACAGAAGGAGCATCCCTCTCCACGTGTAGTTGAGACACCAAAACCCACAAAGGCTAAGGCTTCTTCAAAGAAGTCAGCTAGAATGTCTGTCACACCAACAAGACCTGTTAAGAGGACCAGGGCCAAGCCAAAGAAAGTGAAAATTGTTGAGAAAGAGGATGATGATGCAGACTTGAGTGGAGATGAGGAGAAGGAAATAAGAGAGGTGACTAACAGAGTTACCATGTTTGGAAAGAGAACAATACTGAAGGGTAAGCTGGTGAAGGATCTAGAGGAGCCTAGAATGCAATATCTACTGGAAACTCTGGAGGTGTAGGGCTGGAAGGACATGGTCCTTCGCATGGAAGGCAGGCTGGCAAGGGCTGAGTTGGTAGAATTCATGGGAAATTCCATTGTCAAGGAAGACAGGGTCACCTCCATGGTCAAAGGAATTGAAGTTTCCTTTGATACTAAAGAACTGGGTGTTATTCTGAATATACCAGCTGAGGGCTATGAGGACTACACAAGGCAAAGATGGCCTTATCTAGATGGGATGGCCTTAGCAATCAGCATCACCGGATTCTTCAGTGATAGTGAGAAGGAGATTGAACCCAGGCCGGTTTACAAGAGTGAAATGAAGCCAGAGCACAAGCTACTCTTCGAGTTCGTCATCAAGTTCCTACTGCCTAGACAAGAAAGAAGGCACATTGCCAATTGTATGGATCTTACCTAGATAAAGTGCTTGTACAGGGGAAAGCAAATAAATTGGCTGACTTTCATCATCCAACTCTTTGACAGAGCTGATAATGGAACCAAAGCACACTCAATTCCATATGGCTTCATTCTGACAGCAGTGCTTGCACATTTTGGGGTTCCAGTGAAGAAGGCTAAGATGGCTACTGCCAAAGACTATTTTGGGAATGAAACTTTGCTGACTTGTGATTACAATGTAAATGTTCCTGTGGATGATCCTGGTTCATCTAGGAAGCAACCAGTCAATAGTAAAGTTAGAACTCTGGTGTAGGAAAACGAGATTAAGGATATGGAGATCCTTCGTTTGAAGTCTTGTGTGATTGAGGTTGAAGCTGAGCGGGATGCTCTTAGGGCTGAATTAGCAAAGGAGAAAGAAAAGAACGAGGGTATTTTTCAGCAGATGCTTTCTCTCCTACAATCCAAGACCACAATCTCCTCTGCACCTTCCCATCCTTAGGCTGTCCAGAGCTTCCAAAACCCCTCTTTAGACCAGTAGTTCAGTTTCAGTTATTTTTACTCTGTTTTTTTTCTCATGGTTGGTTTGTTTTTCTTTTTCTGTATGGTGGTTGATAATCGTTCCTAATCAATGAATTTTGCTTCTAGTTATTGACTTCTTTCAATTTCTTAGTTAGCTAACATTTATTAGATTCTTGTGTTGATTAATCATGCTTTTCACCTATAGTTGCCTCAATGGCCATGAGTAATAATTAATAAATCTGGTAAGTATATCATTTTGCAAACTTTTTGATGATGCCAGAAGGGGGAAGATATTTGCTGAACTTTTTCAAATTTTTTTTCAAAGTGATATTTATAACCTAATGAACCTGGATTCTCTATGATTAATGCTTAAAACCATACAAAGTGTTTGAAGTGTATACAGGATTAAGCACAGAGTTTGTCATCATCAAAAAGGGGGAATTTGTTGCCCCATGTCACTGCATAATTTTGAATATTGACAAATAGCTGACCAGTTGAACCAGGTCCATCAGAGCACACATCTTGAACTGGATAGCTGCCACATGAAACGTATATACATAGGAGATATTTATGAATGTGAAATATCAATGAACCAGGAGATTGTCTCCTAATGCGAAAAGGTTGCAAACTGATGAGAAGATTGAAGTCGAATTCAGCAAGGAAAGTAACAAAAGAAAGGAAGTTGAGTTTGGTACGAATTTGTTCACCTAGGTAGAGTTGGGCTAGAATTGGACGACAAGCTCAACTGACTGATTCTATAAATACTTGATGTATTTCTGCTGGAATGACACACGCAAAAAAGTTGAATTGAATCAAAGTCTGAAAGCAAAGTTCCTCGAGTTAATTCGCTAGCAGAATCATTGTGCGATTAAAAGGCTACAGATCAACTAGAAGAACCAATTACATCAGATTAATTATTGAGTCTAGTTGATTGTAGTAGGAGTTTTAATATTTTATCTTTTAGCTTTCATAGAAGCAATTGTAATAGGTACGTTTTTTTCAAGTTAGAGTTAACTTGAAGCTTTTAGAAATTAGCTAGGGGCTAGTTACTACAAAGGGATTAGATTTAGTCCTAGGATTACAAAAGAGTTTATTTTGTAAGTCCATTTGGCTCAGATTTTTTAGTGAAGAGTTTGCGCAAATCCTACTGAGGAGTAGGTCGTGGATTTTTCACCTCTTTAGCCAGGTGTTTTCCACGTAAAAATCTCTGTGTTTTTACTTTACTGCTTTTAATATTCCGCAACAGTAGAAGTAGATCAAGAAGAACCAGGTTCTTCTACTAAGACAGCACTCGAAAATTGGGTACCACACAAAGTAACCTATCTTCTTGTGTGGTAATGACGTCTAAAACATCACCTGGACAAGGTGAAGGTGTTTCAGGAGAGACTTCGCACAATTCAGTCAAGGTAGAAGAGCTATGCGGACCGGAAGGTTCGTGACTTGGCATTTATGGCTGTTGATCGGGTTTTTCTTTGGGTATCGCCTATGAAGGGCGTCATGAGGTTCAGGAAGAAAGGCAAGCTGAGTCCGAGATTTATTGGCCCTTTTGAGGTATTGCGACGTGTTGGGGAGGTTGCTTATGAGCTAGCCCTACCTCCCAGCCTAGTGGGGGTTCATCCGGTGTTCCATGTCTCCATGCTCTAGAAGTATCACGGTGACCCGACTCATGTCTTGGATTTCAGCTCAGTCCAATTGGACAAGGATCTATCATATGTTGAGGAGCCTCTGGCTATATTGGACAGGCAGGTCAGAAAGCTCAGGTCAAAGGATATTGCGTCAGTAAAGGTTCAATGGAGGGGTTAGCCAATCGAGGAGGCGACTTGGGAGACCAAGTAGGATATGCGGAGTCAGTACCCTCATATTTTCGCTGCTTCATGTATGTTTATATGCTCGTTCGAGGACGAATGATTTTCGTAAGATAGGGAGGATGTAACGACCCGATCGGTTATTTTAATAATTAGCGCCCCTATCCCCTATTTACCACTTCTCCCATGTCTATTTATATTATTGGGACTTATCGGAGCATTGAGTGATTAAATCCGGGGTGATTTTTGACACATAGTCCATAAATGTGGAATTTAGCTTTAGAAATGTGGCCGTAGCTAGAGCTCTATGAAGACGGATTCGGAATGGAATTCTGTCGACTCCGTTAGCTTCGTTGGGTAATTTCAGGGTTAGGAGCGAGTTCGGAATGTGTTTTCGAGGTCGGTTGTGAATTTAGACTTGAATTGGCGAAAGTTAGAGTCTCGGCGATTTCGGCCGATAGGTGAAATTTTGATATCGGACTCGGAATGGATTTCCAAAAGCGAAAGCAGGTCCGTAATGTCATTTATGACCTGTGTGCAAAATTTGAGGTCATTCGGGTGAGTTTAGACGTGTTTCGGCATCAAATGTGAATTCTAGAAATTTCCTAAGTTCTTAGGCTTGAATCTATGAATAATTGATGATTTTGAGGTTATGAGATGTGTTTTTAAGGCTCGACCAAGTTTGAACAAGGTACTAAGGTCAGTTGGTAGGTTTGGTTGAGGTCCCGGGGTCCTCGGGGTTATTTCGGATGCCCAATGGGTGAGTTTGAGAAGTTGAGAGACAGCTGAACCATTCTGGTTCTGGTGTCTCGCACCTGCGATGGTATTTTCGCAGGTGCAGACACGCAGGTGCGAAGGGGGTGCCCCAGGTGCGACCCTAGGCCATTATATGAATTTTCGCACCTGCGATGGTATTTCCGCAGGTGCGAGCACGCAGGTGCGAAAGGGGTGCCACAGGTGCGACCCCAGACCACTTAATGAATTTCCGCACCTGCGATTGGGTTTTCGCAGGTGCGATCCCAGTGTCGCAGGTGCGAAAGGTATGGGCAGTTTATACCAAAAATCCGAGGGTTTGAATTTCATAATTCCAAAATCGATTGTGAGCTCGGAACTTGGCGATTTTCAGTGGGATTTTAAGAGGAGGATCATAGGTAACGTTTTCTAACCTTAATCCCTTTATATATCGATAATCTCTATCATTTTCCTCAATTTAATCAATGAAATTGGATGAAAACCATGGAAATGGGATGAAATCTTCCCAAGTAGAAATATGAGGATTTAGGGAGATTTAGATGTCGATTTTGTTGATTCTTGTTCGAGTGGGTTCATGAGCGAATGGGTTTTTGGGAAATATAAATTTTACCCGATTCCGAGACATGGGCCCGGGGGACTTTTGGGCGAATTTCCTAATTTCGCGTATTAGCTTATAGATAATTAGCTATTGTTTCCCCTTGACGTGATATTTACACCGTGCAATCGATTTGAATAGATTTGGGCCACCCGGAGCCAGATACTCATGGCAAGAGCGTGGTATTGAGTTGATTAGCGCAGACAAGGTAAGTGGCTTGCCTAATTCTGTGTTGGGGACTTTCCCTCAGGCATTTTTAATACTGATTTTGTTATGTGGACGCCGTGTACGTGAGGTGACGAGTGCATACTCGGGTCATTGTTGCTAAAATCCTATTTTTACTCCTATGAAATCGCTCATTTTCATTCATATATCACTATTTCTATCTTAATTGAGTAGATAGCTTCAGAGTAAGCATGCCTACCTGTTCTGACTTGATTTCCTCTTATTTGCTAATAGTCACATCATGCTTAGGTTGCTTTACTCTATTCCTGCCTGTTGTTTTCCCTGGACTGTTTAATTAAGCCATAACTGACTTACTTCTGTTTTGCATATTTAAATTGGGACTACGGACCGAGGTCCGGGAGCTTTCCCCCTGTACTGCATTTCATACATAAATTTGGACTACGGACCGAGATCTGGGAGCTTTCCACCTGTACTGAAATGCATATTTAAATTGGGACTACGGACAGAGATATGGGAGCTTTCCCCTGTACTGCATAGCATATTTAAATTGGGACTATGGACTGAGATCCGGGAGCTTTCCCCGTGTACTGCATTGCACATTTACTGTTGAGATATATGTTGTGCTGAGCTGAGGGCTCTTTTTCTGTCATTAAATCTTTCCATTTTTTGTTAATCCTATTTATCATTGCTTATCTATTTTTCACTCTTTTAAATTGTATATTGACTTGTTTTACAAACTCAATAGGGCCTCAACCTGACCTAGTCACTACTTGACTAGGGTTAGGCTTGGCACTTACGGAGTACCGAATGTGGAGTACTCACGCCCTTTCCTGCGCATGTTTTCCCCATGTGCAGATCCAGGTACCAGCACCCAGTATCGTGGCTAGGAGTCGTTCTAGCAGCAGCCAGGAGACCGCGAGGTAATTCTGTCATGTCCGCAGAATCCCACGAGTCCCCTTGTACTATAGTATAGGCATAGAAGACTTGTATATTTTTCCACTGTTTCATTGTATAAAGCTACATTTAGTACAGAGCTTGTGACTATGGTGACATTTCGGGTTTTGGGAAGTAAATGTATATGCTGAGCAGCTACGTTATATCTACTTGAGTTCTTTTTTCTGGCTTTATTTTATTGATTTTGTCATTTTCCGCAAATTCTAGGCTTACCTAGTCATAAAGACTAGGTGCAGTCACGATACCTTTCGGAGGGTAAATTGGGTCGTGACATAAAAAGTCTTCAAGGAGAGCTAGCATACCTAAGAAGATTTATCTCGAACCTAACTGGAAGGTGCCAACCATTTAGTCGCCTCATGAGGAAAGGCGTTCCTTTAAGTAGGACGAAGCTTTTAACAATGCCTTTGAAAGTATCAAAACTTACTTGATGAAGCCTCCAGTTTTAGCAGCTCCTATACCTGGAAAGCCATTGATACTATACATTGCGGCGCAAGAAAGGTCTGCCGGAGCACTGTTGGCCCAAGATAATTGTGAGGGGAAAGAAAACTCTCTTTACTAGTTGAGCAGAATGATGACACCAAATGAGATGAGTTATTCGCCAATTGAAAATTTTTGTTTGGCGCTAGTCCTCTCAATTCAAAAGTTGAAGCACTACTTTCAAGCTCATGTTGTCCGTCTTGTTTCTAATACAAATCCTATCAAGTTCATGATTTCAAAACCTGTTCTTAGTGATCGGCTAGCAAGATGGTACTTCCAATTTCAACAATTCGAGATTTTGTACATCCCTCAAAAGGTTAAAAGGACAAGCATTGAAGACTTTTTGGCAGATCACCCTATACCTGATGATTGGGAGCTAACTGACGAACTACCTGATGAGGACGCAATGGTCATTTAAGTTCAACCTTCATGGAAGATGTACTTTGATGGTGTTTCACATCGCGATGGAGCTGTTGCTGGTGTAGTATTTGTAACTTCTCAAGGTGAAGTTCTGCCTTACTCTTTTACATTGACGCAACTCTGCTCTAACAACGTTGTTGAGCATCAAGCACTAATACTTGGGCTTGAAATGGCTGTCGAAATGAAGCGGTTGCAATTGTAAGTATTTGGTGACTATCATTTAGTGGTCAATCAACTTCTAGGTAGTTACGAGGTCAAGAATCCTAAACTACGCCCATATCATGGTTATGCTAAAAAGTTAATGGGGTGGCTCGGTGATGTGACTATTCAGCATGTGCCAAGGAAAGAAAATAAGAAGGTTGATGCTTTAGCTGCCCTAGATTCATCATTGTCCCTGCCTGATCAAGCGCGAGTTACTGTCTGCCAAAAATGGGTAGCACCACCGCCAAATGAGGCCGAAGGTGAAGAAAATGAACTCAAGCATATTGTCGCTGTATCAAAAGTTGAGAAGGAAGAATGGCGACAACCCATTATCGACTACTTATGATATGGAATACTTCTAGAAAATCCGAGGAGAAGGACCGAAATCTGTCATCGTGTACCTCGCTTCCTTTACTACAAAGATACTCTATATAGAAGGTCGTTCGAGGGAGTACTCTTGCGATGCTTAGGGGAAGAAGAAGCACTCCAAGATTTGCAAGAGGCACATTCTGGGGTATGTGGGTCACATCAGTCAGGACCAAAGCTACACTTCCATATAAAAAGGATGGGATATTATTGGCCAACAATGGTAAAAGATTGCTTGGACTGCGATCGAAGATGCAAGGCTTGTCAATTCCATGCGAATTTTATTCACCAACCTCCTGAAGTGTTGCACCAATTGTTGCATCCTGGACGTTTGACGCTTGGGAATTGGATGTTGTTGGACCACTGCAAAAGTCCTCTGGTGGTCACCTATACATCTTAGCTGCAACTGACTACTTCTCAAAATGCACTGAAGTTGTTGCTCTTAAGGAGGTAAGGAAGGAAAATGTTGCAAGTTTTATCCGAGTAAACATAATCTATCGCTTTGGCATTCCTCATTACATAATAACGGATAACTGAAAGCCATTCGATAATAGGTTGATGAACAAGGTTTGTGATCTCTTTGGCTTCAAGCAACGTAACTCTTCGATGTACAACGCTGCCGCTAATGGTCTAGCTCAGGCATTCAACAAAACTCTATGCAACTTGCTAAAGAAAGTCGTTGTTAAATCCAATTGGGATTGGCATGACCGTATGGAGGAAGCTCTGTGGGCATATAGGACAACTCACAACACGCCAACACAAGCGACCCCTTATTCACTCGTTTATGGAGTTGAAGCTATCTTGCCACTCGAGCGTCAAATACCTTCATTACAATTAGCTATTCAATAAGGTATCGCTGATGAAGAAAATACTCGACTTCGATTAGCAGAGTTGGAGGCTCTTGATGAGAAAAGGCTGGAAGCTCAACAGAGTCTTGAATGGTATCAAGCTAGATTGTCTCGCGCCTTCAATAAAAGAGTTCGCCCAAGATCCTTTCAGGTAGGAGATCAAGTCCTTGACATAAGAAGACCCATTATTACTTCCCATAAACCTGTAGGGAAGTTCACTTTAAAATGGGATGGGCCATATGTCGTACAAAAAGCTTATTCAATTGGGGCTTACAAGCTGGTTGATGCAGATGGCATGAGAATCGACCCTATCAATGGAAAGTTTTTGAAGAAGTTTTATCCCTGAAGTCGCCACGCTCCTCGACGCATGAGCCTAAACTGCATGTTCCTATACTCATGGCCCGCATGAGTCTAAACTGTGTACGGCCCATAAAAAAAGAGTCCTCTAGGTTGAAATTCTCAAAAGAGGCGGCCTAGGCAAAATTTAGGACATAAAAAAAATAAAAGAAAAAGGAAATCACCCATTCCAAACTACGGTATGACTTGATCCTCTTCACCGAGGTACACAGGCATCTTAGAGCTTCATTCTGAGTTTAGTCGCATAAGTCCAAAAGATACATAATTCCCCAATCATTGTGCGAATTAAGTATGCTGGAATGCAATCCATTCAATCGGCACTTAAAAAAATGAGTTGATACCATTCTTCTGTTAAACTTTAGATCCTTTATGATTTTGAAGAGGGAAAGCCACTATTCGTATGGGATCTATGGATTCCAAGCATTTGCATTGAAGCTGCTATGAAGTCCGCTATTCATGTTATCCAAACCTTCAAGTTT
The DNA here is from genome assembly GCA_005239525.1 of Nicotiana knightiana. NCBI lineage: Eukaryota > Viridiplantae > Streptophyta > Magnoliopsida > Solanales > Solanaceae > Nicotiana > Nicotiana knightiana. Next base: position 28,041 of record ML394846.1, on the reverse strand, counting down.
TTTTGGTCTGCCTTCACGACGTTTCAAATTCAATGATACTTGGACCTAAGATATTTGGTGATAATGAATCTCCTGAATTTCAACTTTTTAAAATTAATAAGGTCTTACAATCTCAAGGCTTCCACATCAAGATACAAATATTTTGGTGAAGTCGCACTAATTTGGAACTGTCGGCATATCTGGAATCAAAGTTGACTTCAAAATATTATCTGAAACTATCCTTAAGGCATTAAATTTTAATTTTGGATATGTTATATATTTGTAAGTTAAGTTTCCAATGGATTAAATGGTTCATGATTTCGACATTCCTACATCAAGATACAAATATTTTGGTGAAGTTGTGCAAATCTAAAATTGTCGCCTTGTCAGAATTTAGTATTGACTTATCTGAAACTATCCTTAAGATATTAAATTTTGGATTTTGGATATGTTATATATTTTCAAGTTAAGTTTTCAATAGATGAAACGTTTCGTAATTTTGATATTCCTACATCAAGATACAAATATTATGGTGAAGTTGTCCAAATCTGAAATCTTCGCCGCGTCAGAATTTTATATTGATTTTAAACTATTATCTGAAACTATACTTAAGGCATTAGATCTTTCAATTTGGATATATTATAGATTTAAAAGTTACGTTTTCAAAAAATCAAACGGTTTGTTATTTTGACTTTTCTACACCAACATATGATTTTTTTAGTAAGACTGCACAGATCTAAAATTTTAACGTGGTGGACTCTAAAGTTGGTTTCAAAAATATTATCTGGGGCGATTCTGAAGGTGTTTGATTCTAAGTTTTGGATATGTTTTAGATATTGAAGTCTAATTTTCTAGATATCAAACGGTTAATTATTTTAACTCTCCCACGACAAGATATGAATCTTTTGTTACAAGCCCGTAAAGCTGAAAATTATGAGACTAAGATAAAAGTCAGACAATGTAAAGCAAAAGAGAAGATGAAATATTTAAGCCCTCGAAGTCTTCAAGTCTGTCGGTCTTCAAGTTGAAATCTTTAAGTCTGTCGGTCTTAAAGTTGAAGTCTTCATGTTCGCCACTCTTCAAGTTGAAATATTTAAGCCCTCCAAATCTTCAAGTTGATGTCTTCAAGTCTGCTAATTTTTCAAATTGAATTTTAAAAGTCAACCACTCTTCGAGTTGAAGTCTGCAAAGTCCGCCAAATCTTCAAAGCCTTCCAAGTGTTCAAGTCGATGTCGTCAAGTAGATGTCGTCTTCGAGTTGAAGCTTTATAACTTTCCAATCTTAAGGTGGACATATAAGTCTCTTTGTACCTTAAGTTGGCCTCTTCGTGAGTTTGTCCTTAAAAGGAACTATAATTTTCACTGAGAGTAATCTCTCCGATAGTCGGGGCACATTGAGAGTAATCTCTTCGATAGTCGGGTCATTTTGAGAGTAATCTCTCCGGTAGTCGAGCCATATTGAGAGTACTCTCTCCGATAGTTAGGTCATTTTGAGAGTAATCTCTCCGGTAGTCGAGCCACATTGAGAGTAATCTCTCCGGTAGTCGAGCCACATTGAGAGTAATCTCTCTGGTAGTCGGGGCACATTGAGAGTAATCTCTCTGATAGTCGGGTCATTTTGAGAGTAATCTCTCCGGTAATCGAGCCACATTGAGAGTAATCTCTCCGATAGTTGGGTCATTTTGAGAGTAATCTCTCCGGTATTCGGGCCACATTGAGAGTACTCTCTCCGATAGTCGATCCATATTGAGAGTAATCTCTCCGGTAGTCTGGCCACATTTAGAGTAATCTCTCCGATAGTCGGGTCATTCTGAGAGTAATCTCTCCGGTTCGAGCCACATTGAGAGTAATCTCTCCGATAATTGGACCATGAGAGTAATCTCTCCGACATTCATACAAGGATGAGTACCCATCTCTTCACACCTAAAATTGCTTTGTTCATGCAGGGAGGAATCTACTCTCACTTTCTTGACCTACAAAAAGAAAAAAAAAAGATAACAAAAGAAGAAAAGCACAAGAAAAGAAGAAGAAATTACCTTCACGATAATGCTTCCGAGTCCACAAAAATAGACTCTAGTGGCTAGCAAATACTGCGAATTGATATTCATAACTGGAGAGCATGCATCTATATATATAGATACCGAGGATGAGTTGCAAGGACATATTAGCAATGTGGGAGTCAGTAATGCAATTTGTCTCCTAAAAGGATTAATTTGTCATTGGCTACTTCAAGTTCAAGTGGTAATTGATGTCACGGCCCATTTTTATCCTCCGGAAGGTATCGTGAAGGCACCTAGTCTCTATGACTAGGTAATGACAGAATCAATAAAATAAAGATAGAAAAGAACTCAAGTACATATAATGTAGCTGTCCAGCATATACACTTTCACTTCCCAAAAATCCGGAATGTCACCATAGTCACAAGCTCTGTACTAAATGTAGCTCTATAGAATGAAACAGTGGAAAAATACATAAGTCTTCTATGCCTATACTAGAGTAGAAGGGGACTCGTGGGATTCTGCGGACGTGGCAGAATTACCTCGCGGTCTCCTGGCTGCTGCTAGAACGACTCCTAGCCACGATACTGGGTGTTGGTACCTGGATATGCACATGGGGAAAACATGCGCAGGAAAGGGCGTGAGTACTCCACATTCGGTACTCCGTAAGTGCCAAGCCTAACCCCAGTCAAGTAGTGACGACGTCAGGTTGAGGCCCTACTGAGTTTTTAAAACAAGTCAATATACAATTTAAAACAGTGAAATATAGATAAGCAATGATAAACAGAATTAACAAAAACGGAAAGATTTAATAACAGAAAGAGAGCCTCGACTCAGCACAACATATATCTCAACAGTAAATGTGCAATGTAGTACACGGGGAAAGCTCCCGGATCTCAGTCTGTAGTCTCAATTTAAATATGCTATGTAGTATAAGGGGAAAGCTCCCGGATCTCTGTCCATAGTCCCAATTTAAATATGCATTTCAGTACAGGGAGAAAGCTCTCGGATCTCGGTCCGTAGTCCCAATTTAAATATGCAAAGCAGAAGTATGTCAATTATGGCTTAATTAAACAGTCCAGGAAAACAACATGAAAGAATAAAGTATAGCTACCTAAGCATGGTGTGACTAGTTGCAAATAAGAGGAAATCAAGTCAGAACAGGTAGGCATGCTTACTCTTAAGCTATCTACTCAATTAAGATAGGGAACAATAATATATGAATGAAAATGAGCAATTTCGTGGTAGTAAAAATAGGATTTTAGCAGCAATGACCCGTGTACGCACTCGTCATCTCATGTACATGACGTTCACGTAACAAAATTAGTAAAAAATGCCTAAGGGGAAGATTCCAACATAGAATTAGGCAAGCCACTTACCTTGATCGCGCTAATCAACTCAATACCACGCTCTTGCCACGAGTATCTGACTCTGAGTGGCCCAAATCTATACAAATCGATTGCATGGTGTAAATATCAATTCAAGGGAACAAAATAGCTAATTATTTATAAGCTAAAATGCAAAATTAGGAAATTCGCCCAAAAAGTCCACCGGGCCCACGTCTCGGAATCGGCTAAAATTTATATTTCCCGAACACCCATTTGCTCATGACCCCACTCGAACAAGAATCAACAAAATCCGACGTCTAAATCTCCCTAAATCCTCAGATTTCTACTTGGAAAATTTCATCCCATTTTCATGGGATTTCATCCAATTTCATTGATTAGATTGAGGAAAATGATAGAGATTATTGATATACAAATGGATTAAGGTTAAAAAACGTTACCTATAATCCTCCTCTTCAAATCCCACTAAAATTCGCCAAGTTCCGAGCTCACAATCGATTTTGGAATTATGAATTTCAAACCCTCGGATTTTTGGTATAAACAACCCAGATATTTCGCACCTACGACACTAGGATCGCACCTGCGGAAACCCAATCACAGGTGCGGAAATTCATTAAATGGCTTGGGGTCGCACCTGTGGCACCCCCTTTGCACCTGCGGAAATACCATCACACGTGCGGAAATTCATTAAATGACCTAGGGTCGCACCTGCGGCACCTCCCCCCCTTCGCACCTGCGTGTCCGCACCTGCGGAAATACTATCGCAGGTGCGAGACACCAGAACCAGAATGGTTCAGCTGCTCTCAAATTCACAAACTCACCCGTTGGGCATCCGAAACAACCCCGAGGGCCTCGGGACCTCAACCGAACCTACCAACTGACCCTAATACCTCTTTTAAACTTGGCCGAGCCTTAAAAAATCAACTCATAACATCAAAATCATCAATCATGCATAGATTCAAGCCTAAGAACTTAGGAAATTTCTAGAATTCACATCCGATGCCGAAAAATGTCTAAACTCATCTGAATGACCTCAAATTTTGCACACAGGTCATAAATGACATTATGGACCTGCTGTCGCTTTCGGAATCCCATTCCGAGTCCGATATCAAAATTTCACCTATCGGCCGAAATCGCCGAAATTCTAACTTTCACCAATTCAAGCCTAAATCCACAACCGACCTCATAAACACATTCAGAACACGCTACTAACCCCGAAATAACCCAATGGAGCTAACGGAGTGAAAGAAATTCCATTCCGGATCGGTCTTCACACAGCTCTAGCTACAGCCAGATTTCTAAAGCTAAATTCCACATTTATGGACTATGTGTCCAAAATCACCCTGGATTTCATCACTCAACGCTTCGACAAGTTCTAATAACATAAATGGACATGGGAGAAGCGGTTAATAGGGAATCGGGGTGCAAATCTGAAAACGACAAACCAGGTCATTACATCCTCCCCCACTTAAGAAAATCCTTCGTCCTCGAACGAGCATAGAAACATACCTGAAGCTGGGAAAAGATAAGGGTACTGGCTCCGCATATCCTGCTCGGTCTCCCAAGTTGCCTCCTCGACTGCATGACCCCTCCACTGAACCTTAACTAAGGCAATATCCTTTGACCTGAGCTTTCTGACCTGTCTGTTCAATATAGCCACAGACTCCTTAACATATGATAGATCCTTGTCCAATTGGACTGAGTTGAAATCCAAGACATGAGTCGGGTCACCGTGATACTTTCGGAGCATGGAAACGTGGAACACCGGATGAACCCTTGCTAGGATGGGGGCAGGGCTAGATCATAAGCAAACTCCCCAATATGTCACAACACCTCAAAAGGGCCAATAAATCTCGGGCTCAGCTTGCCTTTCTTCCCTAACCTCATGACGCCCTTCATAGGCGATACCTGGAGCAAAACCCAATCACCAGCCCTAAATTCCAAGTCACGAACCTTCCAATCCGCATAGCTCTTCTGCCTGGACTGAGCTGTGCGAAGTCTCAACAGCTCAGTCTCTCCTGAATCACCTTCACCTTGTCTAGGGCATCCTGAACCAAGTTTGTACCCAACAATCAGGCCTCGCCCAGCTCAAACCATCCCACGGGAGACCTGCACTGCCTACCATACAAAGCCTCATACGACGCCATTTGAATGTTGGACTGGTAGCTATTGTTATAAGCAAACTCTGCAAAGGAAAGTATCGATCCCATAACCCTCCAAAATATATCACATAGGCACAGAGCATATCCTCGAGAATCTGAATCGTGCGCTCGGACTGCCCGTCCGTCTGAGGGTGAAAGGCCGTACTCAACTCTACCCTGGTGCCTAACTCCTGCTAAACGGCTCTCCAGAACCGCGAAGTGAACTGTTTACCTCTATCTGAGATGATAGATACTGGAATATCGTGGAGGCGAACAATCATCTCAGCCAACCTCTCTGATAAGTATGTAGTCAGTACTGGAAGGAAATAGGCTGATTTGGTCAGTCGATCCACAATCACCCAAATAGCATCATGCTTCCTCAAAGTCCGAGGAAGTCCAACCAAAAAGTCCATGGTGATCCGCTCCCACTTCCATTCTGGAAGCTCAATCTGCTAAAGTAACCCTCCCGGTCTCTGATGCTCACATTTGACTTGCTGACAGTTAAGACACTTGGCTACAAACTCCGCTATATCCGTCTTCATCCTTCGCCACCAATAGTGTTGTCTCAGATCCTGGTACATCTTCGCGGTACCCAGATGGATGGAATACCGCGAACTATAGGCCTCCTCAAGAATCAACTCCCAAAGCCCATCCACATTGGGCACACAGATCCGACCCTGCATCCTCATCACACCATCATCTCCTATAGTCACATCCCTAGCATCACCCCACCAGACTCTATCCTGAAGAACCAAAAGGTGGGCATCATCATACTAACACTCTCTGATATAGTCATAAAGGGAAGATCGAGCAACCACACAAGCTAATACCGACAAGGCTCAGAAAGATCCAATCTCACGAACTGACTGGCTAAGGAATGAACATCTAAGGCTAGAGGCCTCTCAGCTAAATGAAGGTAAGCCAAACTCCCCAAACTCTCTGCCCGGTGACTCAAGGCGTCGGCCACCACATTGGCCTTCCGCGAGTTGTATAATATAGTGATGTCATAGTCCTTTAGCAACTCCAACCACCTACGTTGGCGCAAATTTAGATCCTTGTGCCTGAATATTTTCTGCAAACATAGGTGATCCGTGAATATCTCACAGGGAACACCATATAAATAATGACGCCATATCTTCAGGACGTGAACAATCGCTGCCAACTCGAGATCATGAACATGGTAGTTTTTCTCATGGACCTTCAGCTGTCTAGATGTGTAGGAAATCACCCTACCATCCTGTATCAACACCGTTCCCAAGCCAATCCTCGAAGCATCACAATAAAATGTACAGGACCTGGAACCAGTAGGCAAAACCAACACAGGAGCTGTATTTAAGTATGTCTTGAGCTTCTGAAAGCTCTCCTCACACTTCTCAGTCCATATAAAAGATGCACCCTTCTGGGTTAGTCTGGTCATAGGCACTGAAATGGATGAAAATCCCTCCACAAAACAGCGATAATACCCAGCCAAACTGAGGAAACTCCAGATCTCAGTAGTTGAGGACGGTCTGGGCCAACTCTGTACCGCCTCCACCTTCTTTGGATCTACCTTGATCCCATCCAAAGACACTACGTGGCCTAGGAATGCCACAGAATCAAGCCAAAATTCACACTTAGAAAGCTTGGCATACAACTTCTTCTCCCTCAATGTCTGAAGCATGGCCCTAAGTGCTGCTCATGGTCCTTCTGGGACCTACAATATACCAGAATGTCATCAATGAACACAATGATGAAAATATCAAGATAGAGCCAAAATATGATGTGCATTAGGTGCATGAAGGCTGCTGGGGCATTGGTCATCCCAAATGACATAACAAGGAACTCATAGTGGCCATATCTGGTCCTGAAGGAAGTCTTCGGGATATACGGTTCCCGAATCTTCAACTGATGATAACCAGAACGTATATCAATTTTGAAGAGAACCCTAGCACCCTATAACTGGTCAAATAGATCATCAATACGAGGCAATGGTGGTAACTGTTCTTCACTATCACATTATTCAGCTGTCGGTAGTCAATACATATACGCATCGAGCAATCCTGTTTCTTCACAAATAATATCGGAGCACCCCAAGGTGATACACTGGTCCTGATGAATCCCTTCTCAAGCAACTCCTGTAACTACTTCTTCAACTCCTTCAACTCAGGAGGAGACATGTGATAAGGAGGAATGGAAATGGGCTGAGTGCCCGGCAACAAGTCAATGCCAAAATCAATGTCTCTATCGGGTGGTATACCTGGAAGATCAGCTAGAAATACATCAGAACAGTCCCTGACAATTGGAACTGACTCAATTGTAGGGGTCTCAGCACTAACATCTCTCACATAAGCCAAATATGCATCACACCCATTTTCAAGCATCCGCTGAGCCTTAAGAAAAGAAATGAATCGGTGGGGAGTATACTCCAAGGAACCTCTCCACTCTAACCTCGCAAATCCTAGCATAGCCAACGTCACGGTCTTGGCGTGACAATCAAGAATAGCATAATAGGGAGACAGCCAGTCCATACCCTATATAACATCAAAATCTACCATACTGAGTAGTAGTAAATCAGCTCTGGTCTCAAAATCACTGATAGTAATCAAACATGACCGATATACGCAGTCCACAATAAGAGAATCTCCCACCGGAGTAGAAACATATACAGGGGAACTCAAAGAATCCCAGGCTATCCCCAGATGTGAAGCAAAATAGGAAGACACATATGAATATGTAGAGCCTGGGTCAAATAATACCGATGCATCCCTATGACAAACGGGAACAATACCTGTAATGACTGAATCTGAAGTAATGGCCTCGGACCGGGCCGGAAGAGCATAGTACCTGGCCTGGCCTCCCCCTCTAGAGCGACCTCGACCTCCCCGACCTCCACCTCGAGCTGCCTGAGATGGTGGGGTAGCAGCTGGGGTTTGAAGAATAGGTGGAGAACCTTGTGGAAGACGTGGAGCGTGATAAATCTGAGGGGGGTGCACCCTGATAAGTCAGAGGTGGTGCACCCCTCCTCTCTCTAGGGAAATATATGATCATATGATGAGAGTCACCACACTCAAAGCATCCCCTCAGAGTCTGTGGCGGCTGTTGCTGACTCTGAATTGGCCTGCTGGACTGGCCGGTGATAGCACCTCGAGCAGGAGGCACCTAAGATACTGGTGGTGCATAATAAGGCTTCTGAGGTCTAGGAGGAGCTGGAATACTGCTGGCTGCTGGGAGAGCTGAATGAACAGGGCGACTCACAAAACCCCTACCATAGCATGATGTTGGTGCCTGGGATCCTGAAAAATGACCAGTCTCTCGAGACCTCTTGGCCTCTCTCTCCTCCCTGTCCCGGGCTAACATAGTCTCAATCCTCCGGGCAATACTCACGGCCTGCTGGTATGTAACATCGGTCTCCAGCTCTCTGGCCATGTTGGTCCGAATACTGGGGTGGAGTCCCTTAATAAAGCGTCGAACCCTCTCTCTGACAGTGACAACCAAAGCTGGTGCATGGCGAGCCAAATCGCTGAAACAGACTGCATACTTTGACACAGTCATGGAACCCTAGCTTAACTGCTCAAACTCCGCACGCCAAGCATCCCTGAAGCTCTGAGGGACAAACTCAAGTAAGAACATCTCAGAAAACTGAGCCCAAGTAAGTGAAGCTGCCTCGTCCAGGCTATTAAGCTCAAAAGCACGCCACCACTGATAAGCTGCTCCCCTCAGCTGGAAAGTAGTGAAAGATACCCCACTCGTCTCCATAATACACATAGTGCGTAGAATGCGATGACACCCCTCAAGAAAACCCAGGGCATCATCCGAGGCTAGTCCAATGAACTCAGGTGGGTGGTACTTCTTGTACCTCTCAAGTCGGAGCTGCTCTGCCTCAGGAATAGCTATCCTAGTCTCATGTTGAGCTGGAGTTGCTGGGGGCATAGGAATATACTCTAGAACCTGCCCAATATGAACCCTCTGCTCAGGAGTACGAGATGCGGGAGTCTGTGTCCCTCCACCGACCTGGGATGTAGATGGAGCTATCGAGAGTAGACCCGCCTGAGACAGAGTACTGAAGGCACTCAAGAACTGGGCCAATGTCTCCTGGAGGTCTGGAGTAACAGTAGGGACCTCCTGTGCCCCTCCAACTGTAGTTGTTGGGGTCTCCTCTGCCTCTGCTCTAGCCGGTGCTTGGGCTGCACTGCGTGCTCATCCTCTGGCCCGGCCCCTGCCTCTGGTGGCTCTGACTGGGGGCTCGGGTGCCTGGTCATCAGTACGTACGGTACGGGTACGAACCATCTGCAAGCAAGAATAGAATAGAGTTTAAGAATTTGATGATAGAAACTAGCAGAATAAGGAATTCCAAAGAATGTGATTGTTCTTAACAGTTACATAGCCTCTCAAAGATAGATATGGACGTCTCCGCACCGATCCGCGAGACTCTAATAAACCGGCTTGTGACTTGTGACTCCTATGAACCTAGACGCTCTGATACCAACTTGTCACAACCCATTTTTACCCTCCGAAAGGTATCATGACGGCACCTAGTCTCTATGACTAGGTAAACCTAAAATTTTGCGGAAAATGACATAATCAATTAAATAAAGACAGAAAAGAACTTAAGCAGATAACATGACTCCTAACCATGATACTGGTTATTGGTACCTGGATCTGCACATGGGAAAAACATGCGCAGGAAAGGGCGTGAGTACTCCATATTCGGTACTCCGTAAGTGCCAAGCCTAACCCAAGTCAAGTAGTGGGTTGAGGTCAGGTTGAGGTCCTACTGAGTTTGTAAAACAAGTCAATATACAATTTAAAACTGTGAAATATAGATAAATAATGATAAACAAGATTAACGAAAATGGAGAGATTTAATAACAGAAAGAGAGCCCTCGGCTCAGCACAACATATATCTCAACAGTAAATGTGCAATGCAGTACACGGAGAAAGCTCCCGGATCTCAGTCCGTAGTCCCAATTTAAATATGTTATGCAGTACAGGGGGAAAGCTACCGGATCTTTGTCCGTAGTCCCAATTTAAATATGCATTTCAGTACAGGGGCAAAGCTACCGGATCTCGGTCCGTAGTCCCAATTTAAATATGCAAAGCAGAAGTATGTGAATTATGGCTTAATTAAACAGTCCAGGAAAACAACATGCAATAATAGAGTAAAGCTACCTAAGCATGATGTGACTAGAAGCAAATAAGAGGACATCAAGTCAGAACAGGTAGGCATGCTTACTCTTAAGCTATCTACTCAATTAAGATAGGGAACAATAATATATGAATGAAAATGAGCAATTTCGTGGGAGTAAAAATAGGATTTTAGCAACAATGACCCGTGTACGCACTCGTCACCTCACGTACACGGCGTCCACGTAACAAAATCAATATAAAAATGCCTAAGGGAAAGTCCCCAACACAGAATTAGGCAAGCCACTTAACTTGACCGCGCTAATCAACTCAATACCACGCTCTTGCCACGAGTATCTGACTCCGGGTGGCCCAAATCTATTCAAATCGATTGCATGGTGTAAATATCATTTCAAGGGAACAAAATAGCTAATTATTTATAAGCTAAAACGCGAAATTAGGAAATTCGCCCAAAAAGTCCCCCGGGCCCACGTCTCGGAATCGAGTAAAATTTATATTTCCCGAACACGCATTCGCTCATGAACCCACTCGAACAAGAATCAACAAAATCCGACGTCCTGTGATGACCCCAAAAGGTCATCATATGTTAATTTAGCTAAATCTGTGCTCTGAGCCCGGAACAGGTTTAATATGTTATATGAGCTATCTATAAAATTTGGTGTAAAACGGATGGTTTGACGTGTTTCGANGAGGTCTTTAGGCTTAAAATATAGTTGTTGGAGGTCACAGAACTCAGATCTCTGAACTTACCACCGAGGTCCGCGGTCCTTTTTCGCGGACCGCGCTGAGGGCTTCGCGGTCGCGGTCGCGGTCGCGGTCGTTTTTTCGCGGTCCGCGGTGGAGGAGTTGGGCCACTAGTCCGACTTCGGAGGCCTATATCTTTTGATCTAAATAAAATTTTGATATTATTCAAAAACAACAGTTTTAGCCCTCCGTATCTAGTTTCCAGAAAGGTAAAGAAATTGTAATTTGGACATCTGTAGAGAAGGTTATGGCCAAAATACTAAAGTATGTTATTGTAGTCATTTTTCTTGGTTTTCTTCAGCTTTTCTTGGTCTTTGCTAGCGCGGCCGCAGTCTATTTTTCGCTGACCGCGGTGGGGGACCTGAGGGGGGTATAAATAGACGGGAATTCAGTTATTTTCATTTTTCAAAGCCCTAAAAACATAAGAGGCGATTTTCCAAACACTCTTTCTTCTCCAAAACATTAGTAAGTGATTTCTAACTCATTTTCTTTACTCCTTAACTTCTTTTTACAAGATTTCACCATAGAATCTAGACCTAAAATCATGAAATCAAAGTAGAAATTAGGGGTTTTGGGTAGAGTTAGGGTATTGGGAATTTTGGGTAATTCAACCTCAATTTGGGGTCGGATTTCAAAACACATCATATATTTGAACTCGTAGGGGTATGGGTGATCAGATTTTGGTCCGAGAGTCGTGTTTGGACCAAGCGGGCCCGGATCAAATTTTGGTATTTTTGGAAGAATGCTAGGAAATGGATAATTAGGCTATGGGATCGATTTATTGAGTCATTATTGATATACTTAAGTTAATTATGTCTAGATATTTTTGTTCCAGAGTTGAATTCAAAAGGAAAGGCGGTGTTAGAGGCTTTATTGCTATTTTTGGACCCGAGGTAAGTGTCCTGCCTAACTTTGGTGAGGGAATAGGTATCGTATGCTATGTTCTAAGTGTTTATCATGTCCAATGCATAGGTGAGGTGACGAGTACCTGTGCATTGTGTGTCAAGCATGCCCGTGAGTCCATTTTTGATGAAATTCTTGTCCTTGCTTCCATATCCATTGTATTATGAATTTATCTCTACTTGGAAGTTGATTGTGTTGAAAATCCTTGTTGATGAACTTGTGATGTAATGGTCCTATTGAGGACCCAAATGTAAAGGATATACTTGAAAAGGTTGGTTATAGCTGAGACCGTTGCCGGGCAATTTGTTATGATAATGGCTGATATTTTTCCCTTGTCGGGTGATTATGATTTGTGATTCCACTATGCTGCATTCCTTGCCATTTTGATAATTGTCATTGCATTTGTGAGGAAGGGTGTAAAGCATGAAGGGTGATGCCGTTCCATGATTTACATTGATCACATCATATATTGCATAGTGAGGAAGAGAGTAAAAGCACGAAGGGTGATGCCGTGCCATGATTTACATTGAGTATATCATATATTGCATGGTGAGCAAGAGAGTAAAATCACGAAGGGTGATGCCGTGCCATGATTTATATTTAAAAGCACGAAGGTTGATGTCGTGCCGTGATTTATATTTAAAGCACGAAGGTTGATGCCGTGCCATGATTTACATTGCCATGCATGATACATTACATCGTGAGGAAGAGAGTAAAACCACGAAGGGTGATGTGGTGCCCTGATTCATGTTATCTTACATCGCACATTGCATTGTGAGAGAGAGAGTAAAAGCACGAAGGGTCATGCCATGCCATATATTACATTTCTGGCATTATATTTGATTCATTAGCATATTTCTGATAAATTGCCTTCTTGTCTGTACCTATGTACTTAATTATTTGCTCTATCTCACTTGTTACCCCATTGTCTGCTCCGTATCCCCCTACTTATCTATTTATCTCTTGCTTTGTTTTTCCATGATATATGTTGTAGAATATGACAGGTTAACGTTGTTGTCAAGTCTAGCCTCGTCACTACTTCGGCCGAGGTTAGGCTTGGCATTTACTCAGTACATGGGGTCGGTTGTCCTGATGCTACACTGCACATCTTATTATTGTGCAAATCCCGCACCCGGACCCAGTGGACAGCGTTGAGGGAGTCTCCTTCAGTCCACCCCAGAGGCTTCAAGGTATACCCACTAGCGTTCGTGGGCCTTGGCGTCTCTCCTTTCCCTAGTTTATGTATTTCTGTCTTGTTCTTCCTCTAGTTTTTAGAGACAGTCATGTATTTCATTTCAGACTTTGTATTTAGCACTCCTATAGACAGTTCGTGAGTTTGTGACTCCAGGTTTTTGGGAATTCTTGCAACGTTGTATTATGTTATCCTTACTTAGCTTTGACACATTATCTATGTCCGCTGTTAAAAGTTGTGAACTGTTTTTAGTTTATTCTGTTAATTCGGTGTTATCATGTTAGTTTAACTGTACATGTTGGCTTGTCTAGCGTGTTCAACGTTATACGCCATCACGGCCCGAAGGTGGGATTTCGAGTCGTGACAAGTTGGTATCAGAGCTCTAGGTTGCTTAGGTCTCACAACTCACGGACAACTTGGTAGAGTTTGAGGGATCGGTACAGAGACGTTTGTATTTATCCCCCAGAGGCTACAAAGATAGGATGACTCCTCATTTCTTTTCATCTCTGTCGTGCGATGTGAATTCTGAGTGCTGATTGAGTTTCTATTCTAATCTCTCGCAGATGGCGAGGACGCGTGCTTCCCTTAGTTCTGCTCTGCAGCCCGACACTCCTGCTACAGCTCCTACAAGGGGTCGAGGTTGAGGACGAGGTCATGCTAGAGGTCGAGGCCGAGGCCGGTCTCAGCCTAGAGTAGCAGCCCCAGTGGAGGACCCTCAGGTCGAGTCTGACAAGGAGGTCCCAGTTCCGGCAGTCCCAGTTGGACTAGCTAAGGTCCTAGAGGGATTCATAGCTACCCAGTTCTTCAGGACGCTCTTGTCCGTCTAGTCGGACTCATGGAGAGTGTAGCAGAGGCGGGTCTTCTTCCTACTGCACCAGCCATCTCTCAGGCTGGGGGAGGTAGCCAGACTCCTGCTACTCACACGCCAGAGCAGCTAGCTCCACAGTTTCAGACTCCGGCACATCAGCCAGCCGGAGTACCTCAGCCGGGTATTGCAGCACCGGTAGCAGAGGGAGGAGCTATGTCAGCGGATGCTTTGTGGAGGCTGTATAGGTTCACTAAGTTATTCACTTATACTTTTACTGTTTCACCATCAGAGGATCCCCAGGATTGTTTGGACAGTTGTCATGAGGTTCTTTGGAACATAGGCATAGTAGAATCCAATGGAGTTGATTTTTCTACCTTTCATCTTTCTGGTTCCGCCAAGACTCGGTGGAGAGACTATTTCTTGACCAAGCCAGCTGGGTCTGCACCTTTGACTTGGACTCAGCTCTCAGAGGTATTCTTGGGGAAGTTCCTTCCCATTACTCAGAGAGAGGACCTTCGTAGGCAGTTTGAGCGTCTCCAGCATGGATCTATGACAGTCACTTAGTACGAGACCAGGTTCATCACTCTAGCTCGACATGCTATTATGATACTCCCCACTGATCGTGAGAGAGTGAGGAGGTTTATTGAGGGTTTGGCTCAGCCCATCAGGCTTCAGATGGCCAAGGAGTCAGGTACTGATATTTCGTTCTAGGATGAGGTCAATGTGGCCAGGAGGATTAAGATGATTATGTCACAGGGTGGAGGTTAGGGGGCTGACAAGAGGCCCTGTCAATTCGGTCGTTTCAGTGGAGCCTCATCTGAGGATAGGGATTCAGGTAGAGGTCATCCTCCCATACCCTATCAGTCGGCACTTCAGGTTGCTCACAGTGCACCGCCAGCTCCTATTGGTGCACCACCAACACCTATCAGTGCACCGCCGCTTCAGATTTATCAGGGTGGTTACCAGGGTCGTCGACCGTTCTAGAGTCCCCAGCCATATCCGCAGAAGCCGTGTTATTCTTGTGGTGTTTCAGGGCACGTTGCCAGGTATTGTCCCCGAACTTCTAGTGGTCCTCCGTATCAGGGTTCCCGTTCCATGGTTCCCGCGTCAGGCGCACCCCTACCCCCTCAGCCAGCTAGGGGTGGCGGTCGGGGTGCCAGAGGTAGAGGTCAGACTCATAGAGGTGGAGGACATGCCATGAGAGGTAGAGGTCAGGCCGCTGTAGGTCGACCCAGAGATGATCAGATTGGAGGGGCTCAGCCCCGATGCTATGTTTTTCCTACCAGGCCTGATGCCGAGGCTTCTGAGCATTTATTACAGGTACGGTATTAGTTTGCAGCCGAGAGGCTTCGGTGTTATTTGATCCGGGTTCTACATTCTCCTATGTGTCTTCATATTTTGCCCCTTATTTGAGTATGCCCCGTGATTCCTTGAGTGCTATTGTGCATGTGTCTACACCGGTGGGTGATTCTATAGCAGTAGATCAAGTCTACCGCGCTTGCTTAGTAGTCATGGGTGGTCTGGAGACTCAGGTTGATCTTTTTCTTCTGGATATGGTTGACTTCGATGTTATATTGGGGATGGATTGGTTATCCCCCTATTATGCTATTCTGGACTATCATGCCAAGACAGTGACCTTGGCTTTGCCAGGGGTGCCTCGTTTGGAGGGGAAGGGAACTCCTAGTCATTCTTCTGGTAGAGTTATTTCTTATATGAAGGCTCGGCGCATGGTCGGGACGGGTTGTTTGGCCTATCTGGCCTACGTTCGTGATTCTAGCGCCGAGGTTCCTTCCCTTGAGTCTGTGCCCGTGGTTCGTGAGTTTCCAGAGGTTTTCCCTGCTGACCTGTCGGGTATGCCACCCGACAGGGATATTGATTTTTGTATTGAGTTAGCTCAGGGCACCCAGCCTATTTCTACTCTGCCGTATCGTATGGCCCTGCCAGAGTTGAAGGAGTTGAAAAATCAGTTGCAGGATTTGTTGGATAAAGGCTTCATTGGGCCTAGTGTCTCTCCTTGGGGTGCTCCAGTATTGTTTTTCAAGAAGAAAGATGGCTCGATGAGCATGTGTATTGATTACCGACAGTTCAATAAGGTTACTATTAAGAACAAGTATCCTTTGCCGAGGATTGATGATTTATTCGACCAGCTGCAAGGTGCTTCAGTGTTTTCCAAGATTGACTTGAGATCTGATGTCCCTAAGACAGCCGTTCGCACTCGTTATGGGCATTGTGAGTTCTTGGTGATGTCATTTGGGCTGAAAAATGCCCCCGCTGCTTTCATGGAGTTGATGCACTGAGTGTTCAGGCCTTATTTGGACTCATTTGTGATTGTTTTCATTGATGATATATTGATATAGTCTCGCAGCCGAGAGGAGCATGAGCAGAAATTTAGAGTCGTCCTCCAGACTTTGAGGGATAGTCAGTTGTATGCAAAATTTTCCAAGTGTGAGTTCTGGTTGAGTTCAGTTGCTTTTCCAGGCCATATGGTATCATCAGAGGGTGTTCAGGTGGATCCCAAGAAGATTTCAGCAGTCAAAGATTGGCCTAGACCCACCTCAGATACAGAGATCCGGAGTTTCTTGAGCTTAGCAGGTTATTATCGCCGGTTTGTGGAGGGATTTTCATCCATTGCAGCCCCGATGACCAGGTTGACTCAGAAGAGTGCCCAGTTCAGGTGGTCTGAGGAGTGCAAGGCGAGCTTTTAGAAGCTCAAGACAGCCTTGAACACGACACCAGTATTAGTTTTGCCCACAAGTTCAGGATCGTATACCGTGTATTGTGATGCTTCACGGGTTGGGCTTGGTGAAGTGTTGATGCAGGATGACAAGGTTATAGCCTATGATTCTCATCAGTTGAAGGTCCATGAGAAGATCTATCCAGTTCATGACTTGGAGTTAGCAGCTATTGTGCATGCATTGAAGATTTGGAGGAATTATTTGTATGGTGTGCCATGTGAGGTGTTCACGGATCATAAGAGCTTACAATATTGTTTAAACTGAAGGATTTGAACATGAGACAGAGAAGATGGTTAGAGTTGCTGAAGGATTATGATATTACCATTCTTTATCATCTGGGGAAGGCCAATGTGGTGGCCGATGCTTTGAGCCGGAAGTCAGCTAGTATGGGTAGTCTTGCCTATTTATCAGTCGGAGAGCGACCTCTTGCTTTGGATGTTAAGGCGTTAGCCAACCAATTTATTATATTGGAAGTTTCTGAGACTGGCAGTGTTTTAGCCCATACCGTAGCCCGTTCTTCCTTATATGACCGTATTCGGGCCAGGAAGTATGATGATCGCCATTTATGTGTTCTTAGAGATAGAGTCAGGCACGGAGATGCCAAGCAGGTTACGGTTGATGTTGAGGGAGTTTTGAGGATGCAAGGACAGATTTGTGTACCTGATGTGGATGGTATTCGTGAGTTGATACTTTAGGAGGCCCATAGTTCCCGGTATTCTATTCATCCGGGCGCCGCAAAGATGTACTAGGACTTGCGGCAGCACTATTGGTGACAGAGGATGAAGAAAGATATTGTAGCTTATGTAGCTCGGTGTTTGAACTGTCAGCGGGTTAACTACGAGCACCAGAGGCCCTGTGGTTTGATGCAGAAGATTCAGCTTCCCAAGTGGAAATGGGAGCGTATCACCATGGACTTTTTAGTTGGACTCCCACGGACTCAGAGGATGTTTGATGCAGTATGGGTTTTTGTGGATAGGTTGACCAAGTCAGCGCACTTCATCCCAGTATCAGTTTCGTATTCAGTAGAGAAGCTGGCAAGGATCTATATGAGAGAGATTGTTAGACTACATGGTGTGCCCATATCCATTATATCAGACCGAGGTACTTATTTTACCTCCCATTTTTGGAGAGTATTTCAGCGAGAGTTGGGCCCCCAGATTGATTTGAGCACCGCATTTCATCCTCAAACGGACGGGCAGTCCGAGCATACTATTTAGATTTTGGAGGATATGTTGCGAGCTTGTGTTATTGACTTTGGTGGTTCATGGGACCAGTTCTTGCCTTTAGCTGAGTTTGCCTACAATAACAGCTATCAGTCGAGCATTCAGATGGCTCCGTATGAGGTGTTGTATGGTATATGGTGTCGGTCTCCAATCGAATGGTTTGAGCCGGGAGAGGCTAGATTGTTGGGTACCGAGTTAGTCCAGGATGCCTTGGACCAGGTGAAGATCATTCAGGATAGACTTCGTACAGCTCAGTCCAGGAAGAAGATTTATGCGGATGGCAGAGTTCGAGATTTGGCATTTATGATAGGCAACCGGGTATTTCTTCGGGTGTCGCCCATGAGGGGCGTGATGAGATTCGGAAATAAGGGCAAGTTGAGCCCTAGGTACATTGGTCCATTTGAGATTTTTGACATGGTAGGAGAGGTGGCCTACAAACTTTCCTTTCCACCTAGTTTGTCAGTCGTGCACCCGGTGTTTCATGTATCTATGCTCCGGAGGTATATTGCAGATCGATCTCATGTTCTTGACTTCAACGGTGTCCAGTTGGACAAGGATTTGAATTATGAGGAGGAGCCGGTAGCCATATTAGCTAGGCAGGTTCGTCAGTTGAGATCGAAGAGTTATCCTTCGGTTCATGTTCAATGGAGAGGTCAGCCTGCCGAGGCAGCGACTTGGGAGTCCGATATGAGGAGCCGAAGTCCCCATCTTTTCTCAGGCTCAGGTACCTTTCTATGTCCGTTCGAGGACGAACATTTGTTTTAGAGGTGGAGATTGTGATGACCCCAAAAGGTCATCCTATGTTAATTTAGCTAAATCTATGTTCCGAGGCCCCGAAAACCTCTGTTAGTCTCACCTCGATATGCGTGCGTAGCCCGGGCGTGTAGCCGGGAAGCTTTTATGTGAAAACTTGATGAAAAGTTGATTTCATAATGATTAATTGATTAAAGTTGACTTTGGTCAACATTTTTGGTAAACGGACAATATGGGACTTGGGCATATGCCCAGAATCGAATTCCGAGGTCCCAAGCCCGAGAAATGAATTTTTAAAGAAAATTATTTTCTGAAAATAATAAAGACTTTTGAAAATGAATTTTCATGTGAAACTTGTGTTACCGGGCCCGTATTATGGTTCCGGATCCCGGAACAGGTTTAATATGTGTTATATGAGCTATCTGTAAAATTTGGTGTAAAACGGACTTGGTTTGACGTGTTTCGGATCAAAAATGGAACATTTGATAGTTTATGAAGTTTGAGAAAATTCTATAGATTTTGGAGTTTAATTCATTGTTTTTGATGTTATTTTGGTGGTTTCATTACTCGAATAAGTCCGTAGGATGATTTTGAGATCGTGTGTACATTGGGTTTGAGGTTCCGAGGGCTCGGGTGAGTTCCGGGTAGGTCCTGGGAGGTCTTTAGGATTAAAATATAGCTGTTAGAGGTCACAGAACTCAGATCTATGAACTTACCACCGAGGTCCGCGGTCCTTTTTCGCGGACCGCGTTGAGGGCTTCGCGGCCGCGGTCATTTTTTCCGGTCTGCGGTGGAGGAGCTGGGCCAATGGTCCGACTTTGGAGGCCTATATCTTTTGATATAAAAGGATTTTGTGATGATTCAAAAACGATAGTTGTAGCCCTTCGTGTCTAGTTTCCAGAAAGATAAAGAAATCGTAATTTTGACATCTGTAGAAAAAGTTATGGACAAAATACTAAAGCATGTCATTGCATTCATTTTTCGAGGTTTTCTTCAGCTTTTCTTGGTCTTTGCTAGCGCGGCCGCAGTCCATTTTTCGCTGACCGCGGTGGGGGACCTGAGGGGGGTATATATAGACGGGAATTTCAGTTATTTTAATTTTTCAAAGCCCTAAAAACATAAGAGACGATTTTCCAAACACTCTTTCTTCTCCAAAACATTAGTAAGTGATTTCTAACTCATTTTCTTTACTCCTTAAATTCTTTTTACTAGATTTCACCCTGGAATCTAGGCCTAAAATCATGAACCAAAGTAGAAATTAGAGGTTTTGGGTAGAGTTAGGGTATTGGGAATTTTGGGTAATTCAACCTCAATTTGGGGTCGGATTTCAAAATAAATCATATATTTGAACACGTGGGGGTATGGGTGATCGGGTTTTGGTCTGAGCCTCGTGTTTGGACCAAGCGGGCCCGGGGTCGAATCTTGGTATTTTTGGAAGAATGCTAGGAAATGGATAATTAGGTTATGGGATCGATTTATTGAGTCGTTATTGATATACTTAAGTTAATTATGTCTATATATTGTTGTTCCGGAGTTGAATTCAAAAGGAAAGGCGGTGTTAGAGGCTTGATTGCTATTTTTGGACTCGAGGTAAGTGTCTTGCCTAACTTTGGTGAGGAAATAGGTATCGTATACTATGTGTTAAGTTTTTATCATGTCCAATGCATAGGTGATGTGACGAGTACCTATGCATTGTGTGTCAAGCATGCCCGTGAGTCCATTTTTGATGAAATGCTTGTCCTTACTTCCATATCCATTGTATTATGAATTTATCTCTACTTGGAAGTTGATTGTATTGAAAATCCTCGTTGATGAACTTATGATGTAATGGTCCTATTGAGGACCTAACTGTAAAGGATATACTTGAAAAGGTTGGTTATAGCTGAAACCCTTGCCGGTAAATTTGTGACGATAATGACTAATGTTTTTCCCTTGTCGGGTGATTATGATTTGTGATTCCACTATGCTGCATTCCTTGCCATTTTGATAATTGTCATTGCATTGGTGAGGAAGAGTGTAAAGCACGAAGGGTGATGCCGTGCCATGATTTACATTAATTACATCATATATTGCATAGTGAGGAAGAGAGTAAAAGCACGAAGGGTGATTCCGTGCGATGATTTATATTTAAAAGCACGAAGGTTGATGTCGTTCCATGATTTATATTTAAAAGCAACGAAGGTTGATGTCGTGCCATGATTTACATTTCCATACATGATACATTGCATCGTGAGGAAGAGAGTAAAAGCACGAAGGGTGATGTCGTGCCATGATTCATGTTATCTTACATCGTACATTGCATTGTGAGGAAGAGAGTAAAAGAACGAAGGGTCATGTCGTGCCATTTATTACATTTCTGGAATTATATTTGTTTCATTAGCATATTTCTGATAAATTGCCTTCTTCTTTGTTCCTATGTACTTAATTAACTGCTCTATCTCACTTGTTACCCCATTGTCTGCTCCCGTATCCCCCTACGTATCTGTTTATCTCTTGCTTTGTTTCTCCACGATATATGTTGTAGAATAGGACAGGTTAATGTTGTTGTCAATTCTAGCCTCGTCACTACTTCGGCCGAGGTTAGGCTCAGCACTTACTCAGTACATGGGGTCGGTTGTACTGATGCTACACTGCACATCTTATTGTTGTGCAGATCTCGCACCCGGACCCAGTAGACAGCATTGAGGGAGTCTCCTTCAGTCCACCCCAGAGGCTTCAAGGTATACCCACTGGCGTTCGTGGGCCTTGGCGTCTCTCCTATCCCTAGTTTTTGTATTTCTGTCTTGTTCTTCCTCTGGTTTTCAGAGACAATCATGTATTTTATTTCAGACTTTGTATTTAGCACTCCTATAGATAGTTCGTGAGTTTGTGACTCCAGGTTTTTGGGAGTTACTGCAACGTTGTATTATGTTATCCTTACTTAGATTTGACACTTTATCTATGTCCGTTGTTAAAAATTGTGTATTGTTTTTAGTTTATTCTGTTAATTCGGTGTTATCATGTTAGTTTAACTGTACACGTTGGCTTGTCTAGCAGGTTCAACGTTAGACGTCATCACAGCCTGAAGGTGGAATTTCGGATCGTGACACGTCCAAATCTCCCTAAATCCTCAAATTTCTACTTGGGAATTTCATCCCATTTTCATGGTTTTTCATCCAATTTCATTGATTAGATTGAGGAAAATGATAGAGATTATTGATACACAAATGGATTAAGGTTAGAAAACGTTACCTATGATCCTCCTCTTCAAATCCCACTGAAAATCGCCAAGTTCCGAGCTCACAATCGATTTTGGAATTATGAATTTCAAACCCTCGAATTTTTGGTATAAACAGCCAAGATATTTCGCACCTGCGACACCGGGATCGCACCTGGGGTGCCGCACCTGCGAAAACCCAATCACAGGTGCAGAAATTCATTAAATATCCTAGGGTCGCACCTGTGACACCTCCTTCGCACCTGCGAAAATACCATCGCAGGTGCGGATATTCATTAAATGACCTGGGGTCGCACCTGCGGCACCCCTCTTCACACCTGCGGAAATACCATCGCAGGTGCGAGACACCAGAACCAGAATGGTTCAGCTGCTCTCAAATTCACAAACTCACCCGTTCGGCATCCGAAACAACCCCGAGGCCTCCGGGACCTCAACCAAACCTACCAACTGACCTTAATACCTTGTTCAAACTTGGTCGAGCCTTAAAAACACAACTCATAACATCAAAATCATCAATTATGCATAGATTCAAGCCTAAGAACTTAGAAAATTTCTAGAATTCACATCTGATGCTGAAACATGTCTAATATCATCCGAATGACATCAAATTTTGCACACAGATCATAAATGACATTACGGACCTGTTGCCGCTTTTGAAATTCCATTCTGAGTCCGATATCAAAATTTCACCTATCGGCTGAAATCGCCGAAGTTCTAACTTTCGCCAATTCAAGCCTAAATCCGCAACCGACCTCGGAATCACATTCTGAACACGCTCCTAACCCCGAAATCACCCAACGGAGCTAACGGAGTCAACGGAATTGCATTCCCGATCCGTCTTCACACAGATCTATCTACGGCCAGATTTCTAAAGCTAAATTCCATATTTATGGACTATGTGTCCAAAATCACCCCGGATTTCATCACTCAACGCTCCGACAAGTTCCAATAACATAAATAGACATGGGAGATGCGATTAATAGGGAATCGGCGCGCAAGTTTTTAAAACGACCGACCGAATCGCTACATTTGAAGACTATCAAACACTCATTATGTGCTTGGTGATGTGCAGATGGCAGCATTCCTATATGAATAGGAGTCATTGATTTGGATGGCCACATAATGAATTGTTATCTCCAATGAAAATTTTCTTAGTGCAAAGAATGGAAAAAAGTTAACGTGTGTATACTTAATGCAAAGAATGGAATTTAAAGTGGAGAAAACTTTCATGAATACTTTGTCTTACGTGATGATTGATGGTTTGGTCATTATGTGTATATATACATGCCAATAGTAACATGGAAATTCTTTTCTTAGCTTGAGGAAAGTAAAGAGTCAATACGGGATAATTTAAGAAGACAAATATGTCTATTGTGTGTACTTGAAGCTTAGTCTTCAAAATTTTAGACACCCCGACAAGTTTTGAAGTAGAGGACATTTGTAGGTATGTAAAATTTATTGAATTTAAATTCAATAAATAATTTGGATTATATTTTAAATATACTAATTCAAATAAATATTAGGGCTAATATAATTGAATTACTTATATAAGTCAAACACATATGGGTTAATAAATAAGTCTTAATCTATTGGGCTAGTCCATTTAATTGGGCGAAAGTGATAAACTCACTTCATTAAGCCCAAAATGTCATTTTTTTAGAGGTCCATTTTGGTGCCACGTGTCAAATGACGTGGCCTGCCAAGTTAAACGGAATAGCCAATAAGATCATGCCACATGTCAAAAATGACAAGGCATGCCAAGTCACATTAAAGGTCAATGAAACTACACCACATGTTCAAGTGACATGTTCTGGCCAATCAAATGCGGGCTTATCACTCTTCAATCTGATTGGTCGGAAAGAGTTTGTTCTTATCATAACTCTTCCCTCCCACAACTATAAATAGGGGTCTTTATAACCCAGAAAGACACCAGAAGTTATAACAAGAAGCAAGACAGAGCTCGTGGATCAAACTCTGCAAATTCCTCCACATGTTTCAAGCTTCAAGCAATCAAGTTCAAGCTCAAGAACGAAGAACAAATCAAGTTCAAGCTCAAGAACGAAGAATAAGTCAAGATTCAAGGAGTACGAGTTCAAATCAAAGTTCGTGCTAGTTGAATTCAAGATCATCGTTCGTGGAAGTAAATATAGATTCAAGATCAAGCTCAAAGACCCTTGAATTTAATTACTATTAAAAAGATGAATCAGAGGATTCATAGATATTGTACACTCATATTATTTGAAATCAAATACAACGATTGTTGCGATATTTTTCGGTCTTGATTTTTATTTTTTCGACGCAAATTTATTGTCTACAGGCTGAATCAAATTTGAATTCATAACGGAAAATTTTATATTGGGGGATAACGCACTCTCTAACCAAGTTAACTTCATACTCAATGCTCAAACTTAAAACCTATAATTAATAATGAATAATACTTATCACTCCACTCTAACCTTTGTTGATTCTTCAGGTTTATTTTTTAGAAGAAGAGTAAGTTGTAGGTATTAACAAGTTAAAAATATTTTTCAAAAAAAAAAAAAAAAAAAAAAAAAAAAAACATTTAACTTTTTGAATTTTTTTTTTTTTTGAAAAACAAAAAAAAAAAAA
>ML394845.1:0-11986 GCA_005239525.1 Nicotiana knightiana | reverse complement strand
CATGATTGATAGAGACAACTAATCAAACTATAAGAAGTATCCGAGAAGTAAGTTCACCAACGGGGGAAACCATAACCTTAGACCTTTATCATCATTGTTTACAACACATTGTTAGTAATTGCTATTTATTATTATTGTCAGTAAAATTAGTAAAACATCACGAATTTATATTAAAAAGTCTTGAGAGAATTGATTGAGTAAAAGTTGCGTATTCTAAAGACTTGATTGATACGTAAATTTCCTGTGGGATCGACTCTGGGCATAATACCCCGGATTATATTTGCAACGCCCGTTTAGTCTTTTATTAGACATAGTTGAGCGTGATCACCTATCTAACCTAAGGCGCTAATACCAAACTGTCACGACCCCAAATCCTAACTGGCTGTGATGGCGCCTATCGTGGAACTAGGCTAGCCGACTACTGCATGTTCGCAGTTTCTTTTGAAAATCCCATTCAATGTTCAAGCATTTCATAAAAATATACAGAAAATTACTTAATACAATAGGCCAATATTACACGATACTGCCATCCCCAAAACCCGGAGCCAACATGTCATGAGCATCTAGAGAAATAAGCCAAAATAGACTATTATAATACAAAACCTTCGAATCAAAAGCTAAACACATCAAGAAGGGAAAATAGAGATGCTGCGAATGCTGAACAACTACCTCTATATCCCACAATCTGGCTCCGCTGCGGAATAAAGGCTAATGCTCGAATGCTCCTGAATCTGCACACAGAGGTGCAGGGAGTAATGTGAGTACGCCAACTCAGTAGTAATGAAAATAAATCAAGTCTAAGTAGCAAGGAAACACATAAAATCAACGCCATCAAGTCACAATATACACATCATTACTTTCCAATAGTATAACATAGATGTACGAAATCAACATGCCTTAAAATCAACTTCAGAAAAAGTCCTTTAAAGAATGCACATTCTTAACAACTTTAAAACAAAGGATTTGGTATGCAAATGAATGTAGTAAAATCATAAGTAGCCCCTCGGGAAAAAACATGTATCTTAATCAGCCCCTCGGGCATGCCTCACAATCACTCAGCACCTCACAATCACTCAGCACCTCACAGTCACTCATGCCTCCTAATCACTCGTCACTCGGCACTCAGTGCGCTCACTAGGGGTGTGTACAGACTCCGGAGGGGCTCCTTCAGCCCAAGCGCTAATATCACTCAGCACCTTACCATCACTCCTGGCCCTCGGCCACACTCGGTAGAACCACTCAAAAGGCCCCTCGGGCGAATCAGTAAATCAGGGTACTCGACCCAAAACATCATTTTAATGCTCATGTAGTGTAAATCAGGCTCAGTTTCGAAAAGCAGTATGCACAATGATGCTGAGTGAAATTGTCAATAAATGGTGAGGAAAACAACACTAAAAAGAGCCCTCAAGGGGTCTAAACAGATCGGCACGAGGCCCCAAACACGGCTTATAGCCCAAATATTTCACAAATATTTAGAACATAATTTAACATAAGGTTTTGAGTAAATGTGCAACTCATTAGTTGTCGCGGAGAGGACGTAGTCCAATCCAAAAATCAGTATGCGCCACATACCCGTCATCCGACATGTGCGCCTTTCTAAAATCAATGAGAAAATATGTAGTTCGGGGTTCCATACCCTCAGGACGAGATTTATAACCATTACTTACCTCTACTGGGCCACGACACTAGTCCGCAATGCTCTTGCCCCTCGAATTGGCTCCCGATTGCACCGAATCTAGCCAAAACCAGTTTAACATCATCAATATATAACCAAGGAACGCAACCCAATCGAAAACTATCAAATTACACAAAAATCTCAAAATTCGGCCAAACTCGAGCCCCGGGCCCACGTCTCGGAACTCGATAATTTTTATATCACTAGAAACCTCGTCCTCCTATGATTCTACTCATACCAAAATCATCACAATCGGATCACAATTGCCTACCCAAAAGCTTAAAAGAATTTCCAATTCTCCACCTCTTCTTCCCAACCTTTTCCTACTCAAATCCTTAAATTTTCAAGCCTAATCCGAACAAAATAGCATATGAACGATGTTAGTAACCAAAGAAATTACCTTTGCTGAAGAATCTTGGGTTTCCCTCTCCAAATCGCCTTCAAAGGACTCCTCCCGCATGCAAAATGGTGAAAAATAAGAGAATTTTCGCGGAGGGCCTTTATATACTATTTTTACTAGTCATTTCCGCTCCTGCGAACCTTTAGCCGCACATGCGGTCCCAGGTGCGCACCTGCGGAATCTCACTTAACGGACCAATTCCGCACCTGCGGCTTCACAGGTGCGGCCAAAACTTCGCACCTGCGGAAATTCCCCTGCCTAGCCTTTTCCGCACCTGCGACATCGACCATCGCACCTGCGGCTTCCTGACCACAGGTGCGGTCAACACCAGAACTTCCACACCAGCAGCTATTGCTGCAAATTTCCAAGTCCAAAAATCCCGCCAACCATCCGTATCCCGAGCCCCTCGGGGCCCCAACCAAACATACCAACATACCCCGTAGCATTAGTCCAACTTAGTCGAGCCTTCGAAACACTAAAAACAACACAAAACACCAAAATTACATCAAATTCAAGCCTATGAACTTTGAAACTTCCAAATTTCGCCAACTACGCCGAAACCAACCAAAACACCTCCGATTGACCTGAAATTTTGCAGACACGTCCAAAATGACATTTCGAACCTGCTCCAACTTTCGGAATTCCATTTTGATCTTGATAGGATATTTTCCACTGCCGACCCGAAATCACCAAAAACTAACTTTTGCTAATTCAAGCCTAATTCTACACCGGACATCACAAAAATATTCTTAACACACTCTTAATTCCCAAATAACCTAACAAAGCTATCCGAGCCATAAAATCCGCATTCTGAGGTCGTTTATCAATAAGTCAACTCTCAATTGACTTTCTCAACTATTAGGCTACTTTATAAGGCTAAATGCCTAAATTCTCACCATAACCACTCCGGACCCAAACCAACCGACCCAACACATCAAAAACAGGATAGCGATATATAACAAATGCAGAAGTAGGGGAAATGGGGTAAATCTCACGGAACGACCGGCCGGGTCGTTACAATAGCATCCATGAAAGGATAAAGTAATAACTAAATTCCATGAGCCACAAACCGGGAGATAGCTTAAGCCTACGTAAAGGCTAATCAGAAGGAAGAGGAAACTAAAGAGTTAAATCAACCAAATACATAGGTACAAGAGATATAGTACAGTAGCCATATTCTATAACAGCTCTACGATAAATTCAGTTAGAAGTGTCCCAACCTCATAAAAAGTTAGTATGAAGCTCTCACGAGATTGTGTAAAGAGGTGCATGTATTATAATAGAAGTTCAAGACGTGAATGTGAATTATACCTATGTGGAGGGGAGGTCATGAAAGAGATAGAAGATGTGATGTGAGGATTTAAGGTAAGTAAAGTAAAGGTGAACAACGTACGAGATATACTCAAAAGCAGAAGGTTGAGAATAGCCCATACTTCGGATAGAAGGCTAGAAGCGCGGGGATTCAATATCCAGGAATGATAGCGGCGTCGTCAGTGGCATATCTTCCAGCCTATGGTTTCTAGGTACCGAGAGATCTAGCCAAGAGATTAAAGAAGAGATAGAGACGATGTGATGTCTCGCTTGATGTTCTAGAATAACATAAGGGAATCTATGGTGCAAGAAAGTTGAAGGAAGGTTGTGAATAGTATAAATAGATACATAGAGATCGCAAGCTAAAGTATATTAAAGCGACGAGGTTTTATGACAGGAGTAAGGATGAGAAATGGCGAGTAAGAGGTGACGAGGATGGATAAGTTCTCAAGATTAAGCCCATGAAAACAAGAGAGCTAATGGTTTCTCTAAGTTATAGAAAGTTCAACATAGTCTGAATGAACTCAAAGGAATCCAAAGACTAATAACATCTAGAGTGGAATGAGGGTGTGATTGTTATAGATAAAGGATGACGTTTGGCCTTCGATTGAGTAATGACTTGAAGAGGATTTCATGAATTATACAGGATTAAAATACACATGTAAGGTGAGTTATATTGGGATGCTATAAAATACGGTTATAGAAGTATAGTATCGCCCCTAGGTGGATCAATCTAATTACTCCAGATGTCCCTGATGAGACTTTAGCTCTAGCGGTAGTGTGACATAAGAGATCAAGTCATCAGTGGTAGATGATAGATCAACATTAAGGTGAATCAACAGTGGATGGACAAAAGTCACAAGGTATGAGGTGAGATTAGGCCGTCATTCTTAGATGAACAAGAAATGAAGAGGCATTAAGGGACTTAGATTTATACATATGGGATAAGTAACGAAAGTAACCTGGAATTCGGTAGCAGACCTCAGTAACGATAAATCGAAGTAAGAGTTATGGTATAATAATACCTACCTAGATGCAGTAAAGTCATATGAATGGATAAGCAGATCTATGAAATAAGGTATAACAATATTCGTAAGTTTGACAAAGTAGCGAGCGAAGAACTTCAGATACCTACAGATGTCCAGTGGGACATTTTATCAAGCTCTGTATATATTTGCAAAGTGAGGCCTAAAGATTGGCTAAAATCTGGAGAAAGAGGAGATAAGAGTCACATAGGCGCACATACAAGAAAAAGGCGTACAGGCTGCATGACAGAAGATAGTAAGAGTTACGAGATTGAAAGAATTCCAACCACAGACCGTGGTACGAGAAAGAGGCCTAAAGGAGAGAATGCCCTGGCCTTTGGATTTATTCAAAGAACAGTTGCCTAAATGACAAGAAGAGTATTAAAGTATTCGCAAGAGCTATGGTTATGAGAATGATAAGTGCATCAGTCAACATTCAAGGACGAATGTTACAAAAAAGGAAATGATGTTACATCCAATATTTTCATACATGGAAGTACGCCATAAGTAAATTGATATAAGCTCAGAAATGAGATGTTACATTCCGCATTTCCATACATTAAGATTTCGTCTTAAGTTAATCAACGTAAGTTCGAGAATGGGATTATTTTTGAGGTTATAAGATTTATGCTACTTATAAAAGGCGATAAATAAAGTTCCGTGAAGGTTAAAGGGTAAACGAATCAAAGAAAATGGATTTCGTTGAAGATTATCGATTTGGTATAAAATAAGGTCCGAGCTATAATACCCGATATTTATGGACTAGTGCCATACAAGGTACTACATGACATGATAGTAAGGTATGCTAAAAGTGAGTAGTATTTTAAGTAAGTTGATGTAATTCTTAATTATGTGAGTAATTGATTAATTATTGGGTAATGGCAAATTGTCTAATTAATTAAGGAATTATTGGGTGATTAATTAAAAAAATTGGATAAGATTTAACCCTCCCCACGTGGAAGTAAGCCACCCCATGAAATTGTGACTCTTAAGACCTTACATTATGTGGAAAAATTATAGATATGGGATTTTGCATTCTTAAAAAAATGTGAGTCACATATAACCACTCTTAAGAAAGAGTGATATATCCATTCTTAACATATCTTTTCTTAAGAAACGTGAAAATTATATAGTCATATATCCACTCTTAAGAGTGAGTAAGATATCCATTTTTAACATATCCTTTCTTAAGAAACGTGAGAGTTATATAGTCACATATCCATTCTTAAGAAATAATCACATATACTTTCTTAAGAACGTGAGAGTTATATATCAGAACGTAAGATTTGGCAATTATAAGGAAGTACAGTGCAATCTTTCTCAAGAAATATCATACAGATTGTCTCCTATTCTGATTTCGCCGTTACGTGTTTCGTCGCAATTAACGTGTGTTAGAGTGATTGTCAAGAGAATCGACTCAGGTATGTTAAGGCTATCCCTTATTTCTTTTTTGCATGATCCAAATAATACAAATGAAACGAGCAAAATACACAACTTTCATAAATGACTCTATTCATAGAAATATTAGAGGTGTCTATATTTTTGATTCCCCATCTGAATTATACCTTCATTACGACTGGCTATTCAAGAAGGGATCACTGATGAAGAAAATGCTCGACTTCGATTAGCAGAGTTGGAGGATCTTGATGAGAAGCGGTTGGAAGCTCAACAGAGTCTTGAATGTTATCAAGCTCGATTGTCTCGCGCCTTCAATAAAAGAATTCGCCCGAGATCTTTTCAAGTAGGAGACCAAGTCATTTCCATACGAAGACCCATTATTACTTCCCATAAACCTGTAGGGAAGTTCACTTCAAAATGGGATGGGCCATATGTCGTACAATAAGCTTACTCAGGTGGGGCTTTCAAGCTGGTTGATGCAGATGGCATGAGAATCGGCACTATCAATAACAAGTTTTTGAAGAAGTATTATCCTTGAAGTTGCAACACTCCTCGACGCATGAGCCTAAACTGCATGTTCCTACACTCCTGGACCGCATGAGTCTAAATTGTGTACAATCCACCTAAAAAGGTAAAAAATAAATTAAAAAAAATGAGTCCGCTAGGTTGAAAACCTCGAAAGAGGCGACCTAGGCAAAATTTAGGACATAAAAAAAGAAAAAAGAAAAAAAAGTCACCTAGGTTGAAAACCTCGAAAGAGGCGGCCTAGGCAAAAGTTAGGACATAAAAAAAAATTTAAAAATTTTAAAAAAAATCACCCATTCTGAACTACGGTATGACTTGATCCTCTTCACCGAGATGCGTAGGCAGCTTAGAGTTTCATTCTGAGTTCAAAAGATACATAGTGCCTCAATCATCGTTCAAATGAAGTACGATGGAATGTAATCCATTCAATCAACACTTAAAAATCAAGCTGAGATACCATTCTTCTGTTAAGCTTTGGATCCCATTTGATTTAACGGGGGCAAGCTGCTATGGTAAAATAGTGTCTTCACTGAAATCATGACAATGTTTGCATCAAAGTCTGGGGATTCGCTATGTCTTCATGTTCGCATAACCTTCAAGTTTGTTGGTATTCATATCCGCTCGCTGCCCTAAATAAAAGGGAAGAGTAACAACCGCAATCTTGAAAGAGAGCATGGATAAGTAAAAAAAATCGCCTCAGACGGAAAAAAAAATGTCTGTGTCGAACTTTTTCTAAAGGTTTTCGTTGCGAAATTTTAAAGGTGTTCGTCGAGAACTTTTCAAGGAATTCAATTTTTTAAAGGTTTTCGTTGCGAACTTTTAAAGGTGTTCGTCTCGAGCTTTTAAATGCATTCGGATTTTTAAGGTTTTCTTTCTGAACTTTTAAAAAGCGTATGTTTCGAACTTTTAAAGGTGCTCATCTTGAACTTTTAAAGGTGCTCATGGAAAACTTTAAAAGGTCCCCACTGCCAACTTTTAAGGGTTTCTACCACGATCTTTTAAGGGTCTTTGCCACAAATTTTTAAACGTCTTCGTCGCGTGCTTTAAAGAGTCTTCACCGCGAGCTTTTAAAGGTCTTCACCGTGAGCTTTTATGGGTCTTTGCCGCAATTTTAAATGTCTTTACCGCGAACTTTTAAAGGTCTTCGTTGTGAACTTTTAAATATCTTGACAACGGCTTTTAAGGATATTTACACGAACTTTTATGGGTCTTCGCCATAAATTTTAAAGGTCTTCATCGCGGACTTTTATGATTTTCCGTCCCAAATTTAAAAGGTCTTCATCGCGAACTTTTAAAGGCCTTCACTATGGACTTTTAGAGATCTTGACCACGAGCTTTTAAGGATATTTACGCGAACTTGTATGGGTTTCCACCGTAAATTTTAAAGGTCTTCATCGCAGACTTTTATGGGCTTCACCACAAATTTTAAAAGTCTTCATCGTGAACTTTTATGGGCTTCGCCGCAAATTTTAAGGTCTTTACCGTGAACTTTTAAGGATTTTCGCCACGAATTTTTAAGAGTCTTGACCCCGAACTTTTAAAGGTCTTCATCGTGAACTTTTAGAAATCTTGACCACGAGCTTTTAAGGTTCTTTATGCGAACTTTTAAGAGCTTCGCCGCAAACTTTAAAGATCTTCATCGCGAACTTTATGGTTTTCCACCACAAAGTTTAGAGGTCTTCATCGCGAACTTTTAAAGGACTTCATAGTTTGACGAAGTTACTTCTAAAAAGAAAAGAAAAAAATAGAGAAAAAAAGACAACAAGAAGAAAGCACAAGAAAAGAAGAAGAAATTACCTTCGCATCAATGCTTCCGAGTCCGCAAAAAATAGACTCAAGTAGCTTACAAATACTGCGAACTGATACTCATGAGTTGAAGAGATATATAGATAATTAAACTCGTCTATTGAGAAGCAAATTTCGGTATGAGACATTGTTGTAATTGGTTTTCTAAAAAAAATTCGCTAGTAAGGCTGAAACGGCAATTCGTTTCCCACATGGAAAGGGAATCAATCTCCTAGAATTCTTACTGGCTACAAAGACAATTACTTTGCAAAGTAAATTGCCAGCCAAGTTCATTTCAAACAGCACAATCACGTGAATGAGATCACATATATAGAATGCAAACTTCAATCATAACTGTTTTGCCTTATTCTTGTACAAATATGATTACCATTAATATTGTTGAGGCAAAGTGCAAGTTAATTGTGGGAATTATTCTGTTGGAAGCACCAATTCGACACTCGTGTTTGGGGCTTCACTGATACTTCAAGGCCTTGTCATTAATAATCAAGTTTATGTTCCGGCAACGTGAAGTGAGGGGGCATTTGTAGGCATATAAAATTTGTTGGATTTAATTCAATAAAATAATTTGAATTATATATTTTATTTACTGTTGAAATGAAGAATCAGAGGATTCGTAGAGATTGTAACACTCAAATATTTGAAATAAAATACTACGATTGTTACGATATTTTTTGGTCCTGATTATATTTTCTCGATGCAATTTATTGTCTACAACTAGCCATTAGGAGAGATTAAGGGTGTGCTTGGTACGAAGATAAAATAATTGGATTTTTTTAAAATGTTCTCATCTTTGATGGGCTGAAATTTTTTAAAAATATTTTTCTCATGAACTTGTTTTTCTTCAAATACCAAAAAATAAGAAAAACATTATTTTCCAAAACAAGATTTTCTTTCGTACCAAACACATTAACTCTATTAATGAACTTGCGAAAACTGTGTTTTGTATCGTGTGAATAAGAAGTGTTTTAATCTTATATATGCCAAATCAAGTAGGTGTGAGACATTAACGCGATCAATATTTATCACTTTTAGGAACTTATATTTTTTCTCTTCAATTTTTATTCCATAACTTAAATGCATCACTTAATAATAATTATGTAAATTTATACACTCATTAATATAGGGATACAAGCGAAAAATGTGTACCCTAAGACTAGTATGAAGCAAAAATTCAACTGTAAAGATTTTCACATTCGCCATCAAATGCCTATGACTTTTAAACAAAGACAACAAAGTTATTATGAGCTATTTAAGTAGAGTACCAATTTGATAAGTTCATAACAAAAGAGATTATTACAAAGTGGACAACTCAAGAAATTAGAAAGAATGGCAGAATCCAATAAATTATCACAAGCACAAGCATCCCGTCGGGAACATTTGATAAAATTAGAACGATACGGAGAAGACTAATATGGCCCCAGCGTACAATCGAGAAATGGTCCAAATTTAAAGAAAGAAAAAAGCACAATCACAAGACATTTTCATCCTGAGGAAGTATCCACTTGGCATTCTTTTTGCAAGGTACATAAATCAAGATGATTTTAACATATTCCACTTGCTAAAGGCACACAAGAAACCTGCTAAAGTGATGAGTAAACAAAAATTACAATGCACAATAGTTCATGCACAGTTGTTAGACAACAATCAACAGATGCACAATGATTCAACTTTTGTTAATGCCATTATTACAAGCTCGTCGTTTTCAGCCCTTCTTGGACATAGCTGCGAGTCTAGTGTACATCCTTGCCATCGACTGATATCCTCTGATATCACCAGATCGAAGAAGATTGCCTGGGTACATAGTAGGCAGAGAATATTAGCATCAAGAAATAATCTAATTAGAGGAACTGAAAGGGAAGAAAGGCGCGCAAAAGTTGTGCGGAGAGAAGCACTGTCATCCACCTAGAATCTGAAGAAAATTATAATTGCATATCGAAACACTATACCAACTTGTCCCCAAGTCTTGTTTGTCAAATTTATTTCCCCCCCTCTTTCTTTCATCCATCTGTTTTCTTTGTTGCCGCTGTAGCATCAAACTGTTTCTTTCACTTTCTTTCGGTGTTCTTAAAAGCAAAAAGTGCAAAAGAGCAACAAGGTCCATGACAGCTGAAGCTAAAAGTGTGAAATGAAGTGCACGCTTCCTTGAAATGAAGTGGAAAAAATTAAGTAAAAGTGAAAAATACCAAATATAATAACTTTAGTATTATAATAATAAATTTCGTTTTAAAATAACTAATCTCAATATCCAATATACAATCTATTGATATTAATCGACTCCTCAAACTTGAGATTCAAAGAACTGATTGCATCTCATTGGGATCACTTTGTGCGTTATTGTTTGAAGCACACATTTCTCTAAAGCGCATTCGCCAAATGGAATCAAAGGGATCCTAAGAGATGCATTTGCAATCACAAACCAAATCAAGGTATCGCATAGTACCTGAGTCACAGTTTAGTGGACTATCAGCTTCGGGGTGAGCCATCAAAGCAATTATAGCTCGACAAACAGACTGGAGTGTCCATGCTGGGCTCCACGCATTCTTCAAAATATCAAGGCAAATCTCTCCGGTCTGAGCCAAGAAAAAAAAAAAAGAAAAGGAATTAGATAAATAATGAATGAAAAGAAGAGATGACTCCTTTTTGATTAGTAAGTTAGTAAGAACTAACTGTGCAACAATTTTCTTAAATTCTTAAACAATGCAAATGACAGAGAGACTAGCACACGTGTGTCAAATATTACTTAAGCTTTTTAATTTTCTAGAGAGTTGAGAGATTTTTCTCAGTCCATCTAGAAATGCATGATTTGGTTCTCTCATTCTGGGAAAATAATAAAACTACACATTGCAGCACCAGATAACCACAATATTTCCAAACAAGGCATTAGCCTCTACAGAACAAGTACAAAACTAGGAATGGGCTAATTGAATCTGTAAGACGTACTCCGCTATAATTCCACACCATTGTTAATGGCATAGGTACATGACTTTTAGCGTAAAGAACATGCTTCTCACATTCAGTACTATAATTGCATATAATATTGTAACTAAAGCAATTTAAAACAAATAGTGAACAGCTAATCTCAAACTCAGTTTATTGGCAAAGTATAGCAGATTCAAGCGTATAATTCAGGAAGGTTGCAGTAGGTTGACGTTCAGCATAAAATAATATAAGTACGATGAATCCACTAAATACTTGGCTAGGATATAGCTAAATGGATATAAACAACCCGGATACCGACCCAACTAGTTTGAATTTAGGGCATATTGGTCAGTTGGTTGATAGTAAAATATTGCACGATATAATGGCCAAATTAATCGGAATGTGAAGCTAAAATCTAAGTCTCTTTGAAGCACAGGGGTGAGGGCAGGAGAAGCAGAAAAGGGGTTTGACATTATCTCAAATAAGGAGAGAACAGCATTTTTAATGAATTTTGCTCCGTGTTTTTCTACATTTTAATGTTAGCATCTGGAAAGAAATCAGCTCGCCGCATCTTACCACACCAGCAGCATATACAAAATTTTGCTTTCTTGAAGGACGGAGTGCCATAAAACAAAGTCAAAACAGGAAATAAGTAGCAAATTCCACTTGTGCCTTTGCTGCAGTTCAGGATATCAGACTCTCAGCAAGTTTAATCTCAGCAGAAACCAAATAGCACCAAAAGGATACCTTAAAATGCACGTTTGGGTGAAATATTTTGGTCAGGAACCGCACTTGAGGAGGTTGCAAAGGATACTGCTCCGGAACTGAGAAGGCAAGCTGGAAAACTCCGCCATCATAAGGAGTTTCAGATGGCCCCTGTGCACAACATGATAGAGCCAGAATCATTAATGAAAAGCTTTTGTCCCC
>ML394835.1:27196-54232 GCA_005239525.1 Nicotiana knightiana | reverse complement strand
TTGGGCTAGTGTAGTTAGGCATTTTGGGCTGGCTATAATTGGCTATAATTGAAATAAATGGGGTCATTTGTTAAACACCCAAGATAAATTAATTAAAATAATTTTATAAAATAATTACTTATTATAAAAAATGAATTTCATGCATAGAAATGTTTCAAAAATGATTATTTGGTATTTCAAAATACAAAGGATTAATTTATGGTAAAAATAGTATAAAATTATATACATGGGCTATAATTGTAAAGTTATTGCAATTATAATTAAAATGTGTCAATTTGGTTATTTATGGAATAATTTGGTCTTAATAGGATCGTAAATAATAAATTAAATCAAGAAATGCCTTCAAAATCATTTGTGATGCAATTTTGTAATTATTTATTGAAAATAAAATACTGGACAAATTTATAAAATGTAGAAAACTTATGGAAAAATACCAATTGATATTGATGCATGATTTTGAAGGTACATATGCAATTTAAAAAAATATTTTGGAAAAAATTAGGTATCGACAGGTATGAAAGATGGTCCAGAGCACATTCCACTGTCAATAGAACATGATAATAACTTCAAACATTGCGAAGTCGACCAAAGCAACGCTGAAGGATTCTAGAGAACTCCCCTGGTATTGCATTTGCTGGAGTACATAAGGCAATTGATCGGACGATGGAACATTACAAACCAAAAGAATGCAACAGAGTCATTTACTGATCTTGGAAAAAAATATGATACAATGCTGATGGACCATCTCGAATTGTCACATCAGATGAAGGTATGACTAGAATCTGTAAATACTTGTGCATATAATATGTAATCATGCTGAATTCACGAATTTGTTATATTTTGAACCCTTTATGTGATTCTGTTAAACTAGTGCCCATTTGCACGACACAAGGAGACCAAATTGATTAAAGCTAACGTTTTCTGATATTCATTGTTTGCACAAAAATAATATTATAGTGTTCAAGTAATGGAGGGTCTTATCTCTGTTACCCGAGGCTTCAGGTTTTTGTTTCTTTTCAAAGCTGGTTGGTTTACCTTTATTCTTTGTTTCTTCTGGGGTATGCGAGAAATTAGTCATTATGTAAGCAAATTGTTCAACTTTTAGGCGACTACCAACATGTATATAAGGCTTTCAATTTAATGTAACATCTATGTCTACGCCACATCAGAAATATTAGTTGGTTTGACATGATATTAAGCCAATTTGAATCTTATAAGCTCTCCTGTATATGTTTTTTGAGGGCATTTGCTTCGTCACCACTAATGATAGTTGATAAATTTTGTAGGTAACCCCTTCGACGAGTTACTTATATTCAGTACTTGACAAGGGTAAGCAGAGAATGGTGTTCCTAAAAGATTGAACTTGCAGCTGTAGAAGGTATCAGTTGGATGAACTGCCATGTGTACATGCTTGGGTATTATTAAAATAAAAATAAATTAATCACATTGAGTATTGCTCGGTGTACTACACCAGGAAGTACCTATTCAAGACCTATGAAATCTGGTTCCTGATGAAAGCACATGAAAAATTCTTGCAGAAGTTCTAGATGAAGAAGTCTGCCACTAGACGTGACTAAATCAATAGGAAGTCCAAGGAAGGGGAGGTGCAAGTCAATATCTAAAAGGGAACGAAAAATATCGATTTCATGTGAACAGTATGGAGAAGAAGGTCACAATGGGAAAACTTGGAGAAATAATCCAAAGAGAGGATACTTGTTATTTTACTTTACTGAATATCATAAATATTTAGAAGAATCCAATATATCAAGAACTGTATCAATGCAAAATGTCATTTGAATTTTAAATATAAATAAATATTTGATCTATCAATTAAAATCTTGTTACAAGTGTATTTTTAAAATTATACATCTATTTGATTAAAAAGAAGTTGTATCAGCTATTTATCATATTTGCGTCTCTTGTGTATCGCCTATGTATCTCTGTGTATCGGTAAATTATATATATGTTTGATTAAACAAGAAGTTTTATCATCTATGTATCATATTTTTATCATCTATGTATCTCTTGTGTATCACCTATATGTAACGACCCGGTCGGTCGTTTTGAGAGTTAGCGCCCCCATCCCCTAATAACTGCTTTTCCCACTTTTATACCTGCTTATGGGACTTTTCGGAATGATTAGCCCGTATGTTGATTGTAGCCCGTATACGCGAGGTGACGAGTGCGTACTCAGACTTATTTTCAAATAGGTTGGTCTTTTTTTTAGGATCCTTAGGTCCTTATATTCCCTGTGTATGAAGTTCTAATTGCTATGACTGAGTTCGTGACTGCTAGTTTCATCTTTTCCTGCTTGAATTCGATTTTTCTTGCTTTTAGTTCCCCTTTGTGTTTATTTGATCTTAGTTGACTTAATTGAACATTTTACCTCTTCTACCGTCATGCTATATCTTCCTTCAGAAACTTATTTGACTAGAACTAGTATAATCTCGCCCTATAATTGTTTAGCAGTAATTGGAATATCTATACGTTGGTCATGCCCGTGAGTCGTATATTGTGATTTATATGATTTACCCTTAAGTTCTACTTAGGTTTAAGTTTGATAATCATCCATGTTGATAGTATTTTCCCTGGTGTTGCCTGTTACTGCGCATTGTTCAAGCTGAGTTTTATTCTGTGAAGCTAATTATTTAAGCGAGATTGGTTATAGCTGTTTTCCCTTGCCGGGATGATTTGGTTTTCTTCATGTTGTGATCTAGAATATTGGGAATCGTTGCTATATTTTCTTTGTTTTCCCCTCGTTACACTGTTTTCTCTTTGTGCTTGGCATTCCCTTAATTGGCTACTTCTTATGAGTGAGTTTTACCATTCTTGTGATTTAAGTTCTTGTATTGATTTACTCGTCGCATTTGGCATTTATGTCTTTTGGCTGCTTTTGTGCTTGTTGTGGCAATGTACGATGTTTCTGTCGTGTTCTAGTTGTTCTCTCTGTTGGCTGCATTGCATATTTAAATTGGGACTACGGACGTATTCCGGGAGCTTTATCCCTGTACTGCATTGCATATTTAAATTGGGACTACGGACGTGTTCCGGGAGCTTTCCTCCTGTACTGCATTGCATATTTAAATTGGGACTACAGACGTGTTCTGGGAGCTTTCCCCCTGTAATGTACTGCATATTTAAATTGGGACTACGGACGTATTCCAGGAGCTTTCCCCCTGTACTGCATTGCATATTAATCTTGGGACTACGGACGTGTTCCGGGAGCTTTCCCCCTGTACTACACTGCATATTTAAATTGGGACTACGGACGTATTCCGGGATCTTTCCCCCTGTACTATATCACTAAATTCTGAGCTAGGGGACGGAATCCCAATTGTTTTATATTGAAGGAAAACTATGTTTGAGGGACAACTAATGAAAAGTAAAATGGAAAGGAATTTACCTTGAAGGAAAACTATGTTTGCAAAGCGTTTATCTTGGAGGAAATTATGTTTCAAAAACATTTACTAGAAAGGTACATTTGGAAAGCTTTTATTGAAAGGAATTTCATTTGAGGATTTCGTTTTGTAAAGTATATTATTTATCTTTGGAGGAAGTATATTTCAAAGGAAATTTTCACATTGAAAAGAATATATTTTAAAAACTTTCAATATAAACTTGCGGTTGAAAAGTTTAACTCAAGGATTTGACCAATTTATTGGGTTTTACTAGCTAAGGCCTGATGTGGACAAACTAATGCAGTGCTAAGTTACTAGTATTCTTATTGTGTTGTGGTTTCCGATTTGGCTTGTATCTCTGTCCATCTTTTTGTGTTTTATTATGATGTTCCGTTGTTGTTTGTTGTACCACTTTCTGCATTGTAGTTGCTTTGTTATTTACCATCTTGTGTAGTCGTTAGATAGATGTCAAATTCTGTCATTTTATACATATATACCCGTTTAATTATTAGACCAGTGAGTGTCTTGACTAGTCCTCATCACTACTTCACCGAGGTTAGTCTTGATACTTACTGGACACCGCTTTGGTGTGTTCATTCTACACTTCTGCACATTTTTCTGTGCAGATCAAGGTATTGATCGTTAGTAGTTGTGCAGATTCTTGCCGAGGAGACTCAAGGTAACCTGTTGCTGCGTTCGCAGGCTTCAGAGTCACCTTCCTAATCTGTATTACACTATTTTTACTTACTTCCAAACAGTTGTATTTGGAGGTTGTAGTAAACTCATTAGAGCTTATGACTTGTACTACCGAGTTTTGGGAATATGCTCTTGTATAAAGAATCACTTTTCATAAAATATTAGATTTTATTTATTATTGTTTCTGTTCCATGAATGTTAGGCTTACCTAGTGTCACGACCCAAAATCTACTAAGGTCGTGATGGCGCCAGACATCACCGTCAGGCAAGACCATCAGTAATTAGTTGAAATAAATTCCTGTTTTAATATTTATGAAAATTATTATCTTTCACTTTATTACATAATAACTAAATAAAATCCGTTAAGTAAGACAATGGTTTAACTATTCCATTTTAGCAAATATATCCCAACATATCCCAGAACCCGGTGTCACAAGTACATGAGCAATTTCTAAGAATTTATACAATCATCACAAAGCTTGTCCGAAATACAAATATGAGGGAGACTCTGTCAGCTGTGGATCGCCTCCGGATGATGCAGCTCGCCTAAGTCTCTAAATCCGCCAAATCGCTATGAAAGTACCTGTGCAATAAAAATGCACAGCAAATGTAGCATGACTATGAAAACAACGTGTACTCGGTAAGTCGCCCGCCTAACCGCAGAGAGGTAGTGATGAGAGGTCGATTAGTCACTCACTAAGGTCCAACAAATTAATTTAACAGAATATGATGAATACGGTAGGCATGTAAAGGTAGTAAAACAGCAAATATATCTAAGGCATTGAAATCCAAGTAAATATTGGAAGTAAATAAACAGTTATTACTTCCTCATTTTCCCCCAAATATCTTAAATAAACAATTACTTCTTATGTTCCCCCCAAATATCTTATCACTTCAAAATCCATGAAAAACATTTAACAATTTAGCATGTGCATACGGGATAAGGACAACCGGCCTGAGCCATCATAATGATCATCTCTGTGCATTACCGAGGGTCGAACGACCCGAACCATAAGTGCATCTTTCAATCCTCCATGGCGTATGACCAACTCCCATGAGAGTGGGGAAAATAACACTCCGCTCGCGGAATGTAAATTGTGAAGCGGTCACATGCAATCATGCACAATCAACAGTCTACTCGGACTACATCGGGAAAACAAATACTCAAGAAAATGACAAATTTCTCTTTTAAAAATCACAAAAATAGTATTTAAATCTTTTCTCGAAATTCATTTGCCAAGTTTAATAATATTCAATAATATAACCTTATCTGGAATACAATTATCCACGGAGGAAATCAATTAGCTTTCTAGATGATTAAGAAAATGAACTCTAGTCTTCTTTAGATATTCAATTATGATTTCGATTATATTAGCAGTCTAACATTACAGGCAAGATCATAGGTACAACAGGTAAGGCATGCTAGTGGATCCTAGACTATCCGGACATGGCATAAAAGTAGCTGCGCACGGACTCCCGTCACCTAATACATACGTATCCCCCGCAGATAGTAGCACATTCTTAATTAGATCATATAGGGGGACAATTTCCCCTCACAAAGTTAGAAAGGAGACTTACCTCGCTCCGAAGTCCCATAACCGGCTTTCAAGCCCTTCCGACGACTCCAATGGATGCACAACGCCCCAAAACTACAAAATAATGGGCAAAGCAATGAAAATTCATCCTAATACTTGCAACAAATTCAAATTATATACTTTTCCAACTCCGCTCGGTGAATTGACCAAAATTCCCTCGGGCCCACGTGCCCGAAAATTCAAAATTTCTCGAAGACATATTTTACCCATAGCTCTACTAGTTCAAATATACAATTTACTCTAAATTCCATGCTTAAATTCGTGGTTAAAATCCAAATTACAAATTTCTAGGTTTCTTCAAGATTTTTCCCAATTTTCCTACAAGTTCTCATGTATAATTCCATGTAACAACCTTGTATTTAACTTAGAAACATGAAGTAATTACTTACCTATCATTGCATGAAGAAAATCCTCTCTTTGAAGCCTCCCAAAATCGCCCATGCCAAGTGAAATAGTGAGGAAATGGCCAAAAATCACGGTTTTAAAACGTTCTGCCCAGGCCATTTCTCGCACCTGCGATCCAGCTCTCGCACCTGTGATTTCGCAGGTGCGACCAAAAATTCCGCACCTGCGGCTTTTCCTCAGCTCCAGCCAAATTAGCACCAGTGCTCTATAGTCTACATCTACGACTTCACAGGTGCGGAAATATCATCGCACCTGTGCTCCCAGCCAGACCACCACTTCTTCGTACCTACGGCGCCATAGCTGCACCTACGGCTTCGCACCTGCAGCCAAAGCCTCATAGGTGCGGTCATACCAGATGACAACAAATTCCAGTTCCTCTTCTAACTTCAAATATTGATCTGTTAACCACCCAGAATCCACCTGGGGCCCCCCGGGACCCCGTCCGATTATACCAACCTGTTCCAAAACATATGCGGACTTGCTCGAGGCCTCAAATCACATCAAACAACATCGAAACCATGAATCGCACCCAAATCCCAACTTTATGAACTTAGAAATTCCCAGCTTCTACATCTGATGCAGAAACCTATTAAATCACGTCCGATTGACCCCAAATTTTGCACACAAGTCATATTTGACATTACGGACCTGCTCCAACTTCCGAAATCACATTCCGACCCCGATATCAAAATTCCCACTTCCGGTCGGATTTCTCAAAAACCTTCAAATTTCTATCTTTAGCCAAATGACTTCAAAATGACCTACGGACATATGAATTCACTTCTGATCGCGCTCCCAACTCCAGAATCACCTTACGAAGCTACTTCCAGACTCGGAATCCCAAATGGACATCAATAACACTGAAATGCGCTTCAAGAAAAACTTAAGAAATTTTCTTCAAAATTCTGACTTCCACAATATACGCTGAAACGCTCCCGGGTTATCCAAAACCCGATCCGGATATACGCCCAAGTCTGAAATCATCATACGAACTCAAAATTCCAATCTTAGTCAATTTCTCCAACTTAAGGCTTCTGAAATGAGAATTTTCTTTCCAAACGAACTCTAAACTTTCCGAAATTCAATTCCGACCACACCTACAAGTCATACTACCTGAAATGGAGGTGATCACAACTTCAAACCACTGAACGACGCGCTAGAGCTCAAACAACTGGTCGGGTCATTACGTTCTCCCCCACTTAAACAGACGTTCGTCCTCGAACATGCTAAGAACTGCTCTGGAGTTATCTGAAATCACTGTTTAATAACTCGTGCACCTGCATGTGCTACCACAACCCAGTTGAGTACATTAGCTTGATCAAATCTGAAGATTTCTTCTTTTATCCATATAATAAGCTCAGAACCTAGTTCCAATACCTGAAATTTCTCTGCCAGGCCTAGTTCCAATGTATAAACACCATATCAACTACCACATGACATAGCAGAACATGATTGCATACCTTTGCTGAATTAGCACCATGCACTGCAAAATTCATCATCTAACCACAATGACGTTCCCTGAATCTTAATAGCCAAAATTTCACGGATCTGATGCTCCCGATGCACCTCATAACAAATATACATACATCCTGCTATATTGCCGACGATACCACCACAACAGAGGAGATGTGTAGAAATTCATACCCAACTGCAAAGTTAACAAATCATTGAATTTCTCATCTTGACTAGAATCATCACCTCATTATGAACCAACCGTTGGTAATTGTCCTTCAATGTATTTCACATAATCTTATCGCACTGATCCCTTATTCAATAATCTCGTCTCCCCCAGTATGAGCTGCTTAGACAACAAATCACCCCAACATGACCAACAGTCTCATATGACACCACAACGCGCCAATAGGCCATAACTCGAACATGATACATAAAGAAATGACTCAGGAAAGGACTACTCGACTCACGCAACTTATTAGGAAC
Source organism: Nicotiana knightiana (assembly GCA_005239525.1). Classification (NCBI taxonomy): domain Eukaryota; kingdom Viridiplantae; phylum Streptophyta; class Magnoliopsida; order Solanales; family Solanaceae; genus Nicotiana; species Nicotiana knightiana. Next base: position 46,200 of record ML394835.1, on the reverse strand, counting down.
TCTTCTCAGAAAATAGAAAGTAAAACACAAGAAAAGAAATACAGGAATCTTACTCATCATCATACTGTTGCGGCGTGCAACCCAATCCCAATAACATACCCGCGGCGGCGTGCCACCCGGTCCCATCATAAAATTCACATAAGGAAATATACACGGAGCTGAATTGCTCACTATTACAAATTACTGAATATCGATCATAAGTACGCTAAGTGCATAATACCATCCTGGGGAGACTGATAAATCCATATGCTTACAAAACTCAAGCACAACTGAGGTGCAATATATACATATACTCTGGATCTCAAGAGTTGTCCTGCTCACATAACTTCATCACTACGTGGAGATCTCAACACATAAGAAATTATCAAGCCGTTTCACAACTCACACGGCCCAATCATATTATCACATGAATTTGACGAAGACGGAACAACACCTGATATCCCAACACCTCTCCTTGAGAAGCGCTATACTGAAATGAACATATCTGCCTCACATGAAGCCCATAATCATATTTAAATCTATCCACAAACATCGAGTCTACCTTGCTTGCACCAAACTAGGCTAATAGTTTTACCTGGATCCATATTAACCCACTTCCTCTCATAATGCGCAAGAACAACCATCACAGCAATATTGCACTTCCAGGCATAAACTCTCCACAATCCACAACCAAATGAACTGAACGCCTTCCAGGCATAAACTCTCAAATAAGCAATATTGCACTTCTTTATACTCAGTCCAAATCTTCAATCCATCAAGTGACTACATGTCACACTTGTACAATCTTCTCGTGGTTACGCTCCCACGACCTTCCACACCAGGTAATAAGCCTGCACATCCGCATCCCCGACCACACTAATATTGCATGACACTCAAGGAACCACGACCAGGGTACAAAGCCTCTTTCACCGGATATCGATCTCAGGTGACACTGAAGATAACAGCAACTTACTCTGAACTTTCAAATCACTTTCTCTTGCTCATGACATCCTTGTTAACACCGAACCGCAATCTTGATTCTTACTCCCAGTTACATACTGCTCAACGCACCTAACGTGCCAATATGAGATAGCGCGAGAATTCCATCACAACTTCTGAACCACCAATAGGGTGAGAACTTCATCACAAGAAGGGAAGTACTCCTAACAGCATTGTAGCCTCTCGAAGATAAGCACAGACATCTCCGTACCGATATGCAAGATTCTACTAGACTTGATCATGACTTGTGAGACCTAAGGGAACCTAGTGCTCTGATACCATGTTGTCACGACCCAAAATCTACTAAGGTCATGATGGCGCCTGACACCACCGTCAAGCAAGCTCATCATTAATTAGTTGAAATAAATTCCTGTTTTAACATTTATGAAAATCATTACCTTTCAATTTATTACATAATAACTAAATAAAATCCGTTAAGTAAGACAATGGTTTAAATATTCCATTTTAGCAAATACATCCCAACACATCCCAGAACCCGGTATCACAAGTACATGAGCAATTTTTAAGAATTTATACAATCATCACAAAGCTTGTCCGAAATACAAATTGGACAAGAAATTTTAAAATGAAAATAATACAATATGAGGGAGACTCTGTCAGCTGCGGATCGCCTCCGGATGATGCAGCTCGCCTAAGTCTCCAAATCCGCCACATCGCTATGAAAGTACCTGTGCAATAAAAATGCACAGCAAGTGTAGCATGAGTACGAAAATAACGTGTACTCAGTAAGTCGCCCACCTAACCTCAGAGAGGTAGTGACGAGAGGTCGAATTAGACACTCACTAAGGTCCAACAAATTAATTTAACAGAATATGATGAACACGGTAAGCATGTAAAGGTAGTAAAGCAGCAAATATATATAAGGCACTGAAATCCAAGTAAATATTGAAAGTAAATAAACAGTTACTACTTCTTCATTTTCCCCCAAATATCTTAAATAAACAATTACTTCTTTGTTTTCTCCAAATATCTTAAATAAATAATTACTTCTTATTTTCCCCCAAAATATCTTATCACTTCAAAATCCATGAAAAACATTTAACAATTTAGCATGTGCATACGGGATAAGGACAACAGGACTGAGCCATCATAATAATCATCTCTGTGCATTGCCGAGGGTCGAACGACCCATACCATAAGTGCACCTTTCAATAAAATAATCATGTCTATGCACTGCCGAGGGTCGAACGGCCCGAACCATAAGTGCATCTTTTAATCCGCCGTGGCGTACGGCCCGCTCCCATGAGAGTGAGGGAAATAACACTCAGCTCGCGGAATGTAAATTATGAAGCGCTCACATGCAGTCATGCACAATCAACAGTCCACCCCGACTACATCGGGAAAACAAATATTCAAGAAAATGACAAATTTCTCTTTTAAAAATCACAAAAATAGTATTTAAATCTTTTCTCGAAATTCATTTTCCAAGTTTAATAATATTCAATAACATAAACTTATCCGGAATACAATTATCCACGGAGGAAATCAATTCTCTTTCTAGATGATTAAGAAAATGAACTCTAGTCTTCTTTAGATATTCAATTACGATTTCGATTATATTAGCAGTCTAATATTACAGAAAACATCACAGGTACAACAGGTAAGGCACGCTAGTGGATCCTAGACTATCCAGACATGGCATAAAAGTAGCTGTGCACGAACTCCCGTTACCTCGTGCGTACGTAGCCCCCGCAGATAACATCACATACTTAATTAGATCACCTAGGGGGACAATTCCCCCTCACAAAGTTAGAAAGGAGACTTACCTCGCTCCGAAGTCCCATAACCGGCTTCCAAGCCCTTCCGACGACTCCAATGGATGCACAACGCCCCAAAACTACCAAATAATGGGCAAAGCAATGAAAATTCATCCTAATACTCGCAACAAATTCAAATTGTATACTTTCCCAACTTCGCTCGATGAATTGACCAAAATTCCCTCGGGCCCACGTGCCCAGAAATCCAAAATTTCTCGAAGACATATTCTACCCATAGCTCTACTAGTTCAAATATACAATTTACTCTAAATTCCATGCTCAAATTCGTGGTTAAAATCCAAATTACAAATTTCTAGGTTTCTTAAAGATTTTTCCCAATTTTCCTACAAGTTCTCATGTATAATTCCATGTAATAACCTTGTATTTAACTTAGAAACATGAAGGAATTACTTACCTATCATTGCATGAAGAAAATCCTCTCTTTGAAGCCTCCCAAAATCGCCCATGCCAAGATGAAATAGTGAGGAAATGGCCAAAAATCACGGTTTTAAAACATTCGGCCCAGGCCATTTCTCTCACTTGCGATCCAGCTCTCACATCTGCGATTTCACAGGTGCGACCAAAAATTCCGCACCTGCGGCTTTTCCTCAGCTCCAGCGAAATTTGCATCGTCGCCAGACCACCACTTCTTCAGACCTGCGGCGCCATAGCCGCACCTGCGGCCAATGCCTCGCAGGTGCGGTCACACCACATTACAGCAAATTCCAGTTCCTCATCTAACTTCAAATATTGATCCGTTAACCACTTGGAATCCACTCGAGGCCCTCCGGGACCCCGTCCAATTATACCAACCTGTTTCAAAACATAATGCGGACTTGCTCGAGGCCTCAAATCACATCAAACAACATCGAAACCACTAATCGCACCCAAATCCTAACTTTATGAACTTAGAAATTTCCAACTTCTACATTTGATGCCGAAACCTATCAAATCACGTCCGATTGACCCCAAATTTTCCACACAAGTCATATTTGACATTACAGGCCTGCTCCAACTTCCGGAATCGTATTCCGACCACGATATCAAAATTTCTACTTCCGGTCAGATTTCTCAAAAACCAAATTTCTATCTTTAGCCAAATGACTTCAAAATGACCTACGGACATACGAATTCACTTATGATCGCGCTCCCAACTCCAAAATCACCATACGAAGTTATTCCCATACTCGGAATCCCAAATGAACATCAATAACACTGAAATGCGTTTCAAGCCAAACTTAGGAATTTTTTTTCAAAATTTTGACTTCCACAATATACGCCGAAACGCTCCCGGGTTATCCAAAACCCGATCCAGACATACACCCAAGTCCAAAATCATTATACGAACTTGTTGGAACCTTCAAGTCCTGATTCGGAGGTCGTTGACTCAAAATTCCAATCTTAGTCAATTTCTCCAACTTAAGGCTTATAAAATGAGAATTTTCTTTCCAAACCAACTCTAAACTTTCTGAAATTCAATTCCGACCACACCTACAAGTCATAATACCTGAAGTGGAGCTGCTCACGACTTCAAACCGCTGAACAACGCGCTAGAGCTCAAAATGACCGATCGGGTCATTACACCTAGTCTTTAAGACTAGGTGTTATCACGATACCCAACGGAGGGAAAATTTGGGTTGTGACACTATGTATCTCTGTGTATCTGCTCTTACTCATGGGTGTATTTGTGTAATAACAAAGCTAACTAATGGAAAACAGTCGCAACAACTAAAAAACTAATCAAATAGTTTTAGAAATTTGCAAATAAGAGTGTGGCTTCATCAATACATATTTTGAAACCAAACAAACTTTAGAACTCATTATGAAGAAACTAACTGTGCAACAATCCAAAACGACTATATCATCTATGTATCATGTGTGTATCATATATGTATCATATGTATATCATATGTATATTATATGTATATTATGTGTGTATCTAGAAGAGACAATGTATCACAAACTACCGTATATTTTCATATCTTGAATTCATAACACAAAATCAATGGAAAAAACACCAAAATAAACTAAACTGCAACAATCTAATATTGCACTAAAACTCATTAAACCTTTATAACTGAGCATACATCTAATTTTCCGTACAAATCTTAAAAGTATTCATAAAATTCAAACACAAACAAATATGATTCGTCTTACAATAATAACAACATAATAAAACACAATACGAAACGAAATTATTGAGTTCATCCTACAACAATGACAAAGGTAACTACTTCTTCCGCTTCCGCGACGTATTCTGTCAACAAATAATCTCATCATCACTTTGCACGTTTAGTTCCATCTTCTTTCTAGCATAATCCCACAAGAGAGCACCAAATCTACGCCAGTGTGCATAGGCATTGAATATTTTAGGAGGCGTCTTTCCCTCAATGATATAATCGAAAAATGATGCCACAAACACCGCAATCACTACAAAAATAAAAATAACAATAATTATCAAAATACAGAATCTAAAAATAAAACAAGTTGTGTTGAAAAAAATCATACGCTTTGACTTGTTGAGCTGTACTTCAACCAATTTTACATCAAAAGAGGTAATCAAGTCCTTTGGTTTGTAGACATCAGTGCACCACTTTATAACCTTTTTGTTTAAATAGAAATGAGTGTGCATGAAAAAATGAGGCAACAATGCAGAATACTTGCGCATTGTGTTATGAAATTTGGCTTGATGAGCAGCTCCACCGCGCATAGAGTCATACACATAAATGCACCTATCCTTGAAGGAAATCATAACCATTATCCAATGCCATTTTTCCACAACATTAATTGGTATTAAGACGTGCTCGGCAGTGTGCCATGTAACATTGGCATCTAAGACATACCCCTAAATATACTATGCATTGACATGTTTTGGATTGCACACTTCACTATCTCCATATGTATCAATAAACGCCTGCCACAACTCATTAATTTTCTCATCGAAGTACCAATATGTGGTGGTGAATATTACAGGTAGGTGTTTGTCATACCTCCCCTTCTTCCTCAAATAATAGAATAAAACATCAACGTGCTGAAATAAAACATAACAAATAATTAATCACTGAAGGCTCGTAAGCTTTAAGTAGCTACACTTTTACAAACCAAATTCACATAAAACAAAGGAAAATAAATGCTCACTACTTCTCTTGTGCCAGACAAGATAGCAATTAATAATGAGTTCTAACTTAAGAGGCCTAATCCCGCGTACATTGGCTAAAACTTAAAAAAATATTGCAAAAGTAACTTCTTACATACCGAGTCATCCAAAGGTTGACCATTATATGCCAAAGTATAAAACCATTTTTTGTCTTTAACATACCAAGATCATAAGCAGGATTGAGTTCACTAACATGGTTCGGGTAAATTTCATTCCTGGTAACAGATATACACAAAAGAGATACAATGATTTGATATAAAATAATGCTACAAATGACAATATATTAAAATATAAAATTAACAAAACTTAGAAGTTGGAAACATAGTTCTTTCTGGACTTCCCTTCTTTGAACCATGCAACAAATATATTCAACAAAGAGCTGTTAACGCCAATTTCGATTTTGCTTTGAAAAGGATGCTTAACAACATATATTTGCTTTTTTTCTTTCGCTGCAAAAACACAATACTGGATCCTGAATCAAGTATAGTAATGAATGGAGACTGCACAACCTTTGCAGGACATCTCTTTCTTTTTTCCATTTGCAGCGAAACTTCAGGAAGTAATTCAGGCTGGTATAAAACAATCTGAGATTTAGGAATTTCTTTCTCAGATTGTTCTTTCATCTCCCCCGCCGCCTCATCAACACTTGCAGTCACACAAACAACACCAGTCTGAGATTCAGTAACCTTTTCTTTCTCAGATTCTGCCTCCATCTAACATGCCGCCTCATCTGCAGTCTCACCAATAGCGCCAGCTGCAGTCTCACCAATAGCGCCAACATGCGCTACATTTTGTGTGAAAGTTACTTTAGCAACGAACATGTTAAATTCCAGACCAGAAGGTTCTTCCATGATATTGGCACCTAACTGATCTACTGCTTCGAGCACAATGCTCTTATGATGATGTGCACTGGTATCTCCTTGAGAATGTGAAACATATTTGCCTTCACTTCCACTCACCTATTTTTTTTAAAAAGAATCGAATTAACAAAAACAACAAAGAAAAGAAAAAGGAAAAGTGCAGAATGCACAACCAAACACACCTTACAACTTCCCATGTAACGTCCCCACCGATTTTTATATAACTCAGGGGAACTCCCCATATGTGTTCTTACTATTTTATAGCTTGCAGGGATGTTTAGTTTGGGATTTGGAAGGGTTCGGGTTGAAATAGGAAGACTTGGTTCCTTAAGGTTGGCTAAAGAGGCTAAGTTTGACTTCGGTCTATGTTTTGAGTAAACGACCTCGAAATCGGGATTTTGACGGTTCTAATAGTTTTGTATGATGATGTTGGCCTTGGACGTATGTTCGGATCGGGTTCTGGATAACTCCTGGAGCGTTTCGGCGCCTAACAATGAAAGTTGGTTCTTTGAAGGGTTTTGAAGTACTGTAAATTTGGTTTGAAGTAGCTTTTGTTGATATCGAGGTCCAAATGGAATTCTGAGACCAGAAAAAGTTCCGTAACGTCATTTAAGACTTGCACACAAAATTTGGTATCATTCCGAGTAGTCTAAGAACGTTTCAGCGCATCGAGAGTAAATTGAAGAACTTAAAGTTCATATTTTTTGATTAAATTGGTTTGGGATGTGATTCTTAGTTTTGACGTTGTTTTGGGCGTTCCGAGATTTTGAGCGAGTCTAGTTTATGATTCCAAACTTGTTGGTATGTTTGAGGGGGGCCTCGGGGGCCCCAACTGTTAGTCGGACGAGGCTCGGACCAAGTTGGGTTTTGGGAGCAACAACTGAAGCTCCCAACTGCTGGTGTAATCGCACTTGCGCTTGGATAGCCGTAGATGCGAGCCTTGGACCGAAGAAGCGGCCCAACATGGGCTGCCCAACCATCACAAAAGTGGAAGAAAGACCGCACCTGCAAAGGCGCAGGTGCGAAGGCAGGCATCGTCGGAGCGGGCAGTGTCACAAGTGCGCTCTTTTCGCTGCTGGTGTGGGTCAGCAGGTGCGGTCGCCTGTGTGCAAAAGCAAGAGGAGGCAGCCTGGCCTTGGTCCGCAGAAGCAAAATGACAGGTGCAGTAGTAGCACCGCAGGTGCGAAAATCGCAGAGGGCAGACCATTTCATTAATACGGAACTTAGGCATTTTTGCTCATTTCTTACACTTCTTGAGGTGATTTTGGAGCTGGTTAGAGAGGGATTTTCATCAACTAATTGAGGTAAGTAATTCCTACCAAATGTGAGTTAAATACATAGTCTATGGGTAGATTATAACATGTAAATTAGTGGAAATCATGAGTTTAGGTGAAAACCTAGGTTTTTGATAAAAATGGGATTTAACCACGAAATTGGTTATGGAATTTAGTAAAAATTATATATTTGAGTTCATGAGGTTATAGGTAACAAGTTTCTTAACAAATTTCCGGAATCCGGGCATGTGGATCCGGGGATGAATTTTAGGGATTCCTCATATAGGCTTGGGAAATCACTTTGATAGTTAGGATATGAACTTTTGAACATGTATTAATTATTTTATATAATATTTGACTAGTTTCGAGTCGTTTGGTACCAAATTGAGAGTTTGAGCACAATCTTGGACCGAAAAGTAGGTTTTGAGACGATGTAAGTCTCTTTTCTAACCTTGAAAGAGGGAATTAACCCCATAGGTTAATTAATTAATATGTGCTCGTATTTGTGGGGTGCTACGTACACACGAGGTGATGAGAGTCCGTATGTATCTACTAATTATGCTATTGTCCGGGTAGTCTAAGACCCATATCATGCTATACTTGCAATATTTTCCCCTAGTTGATAATTTAATTGCTTAAGTCATATTGAAATTTGATAAAAGAATTGTAAAAAGTTAAATTTCACTTACACGAAGTTGTGAAATGGGACACTTGACTGTTATTGAGAATTTTTATTTCTTTAAAGTATTTTCTTTTATGGAGCGGGCTGAACGCCTTGGTAGAAGATAAATGCATCTATGGTTCGTTCCGTTCGACCCACGACAGTGCACAATTAAAATATTATTATGTTGGATAGGTACGTACGACCTCGGCATAAATTTGCGCATGATAAATCTTTAGATCCATTTATAATTGATATTGCTTCATTGGCTTGAGATATAAATTGTTAAATGATGAAAATAAATTCGGGATTTAATATTTGTGAAAGGATTATTTACTATTTCCTTTTATTGAGTTTTTAGTATTATTCATGTAATCCATGCTTAATTATAGTTCTGACATATTATAGTTATGCAATAGTAAGTGTAAAATTCGAACCCTCGTCACCACTTCTTTGAGGTTAGACTGGATACTTACTGTGTACATGTTGTTTATGTACTCATGCTACACTTCTGCACTTAAATGTGCAAGATCTGAGGCAGGTGCATCTGGGTGTCAGTCCGGCGCGCACACTTGATCCCTGTTTTGAGACTACACGGTGAGCTGCCTTCCGAGCCGTTCTGCAACAGCCAGAGTCTTTATTTTATTATTGTTCTGTCTATTTCATTTTAGACAGAAGACTATTAATCTTTTGTATATCCTACTAGTAGCCCATAATCTTGTGACACCAAGTCTTGGCACATACTAGTAGACTCGTGGTTTTGGTTCATTTCTATGGCTATGATTGCACTCAGTTGCTTTCGTTTTATTTATTTGAAATTTTTCATTTCTTAAATCTTTTATTTAAGAAAAGTTTAATTACTTGAAAATTTATTAAAAAGAGAAATTACGTGGTTAGTTCACTGTTGGCTTGTCTAGCTACGACGTTGGGCACCATCACGGCGTATTATAGAATTGGGTCTTGACAATCCATGTCAACATCTTCATTGCCACCAAACTCCCTATTGCTCACAAAATTATTATTGTCTTGACGATCGCTGGTGTCTTCCTCTGGATGTGCACCATAATTATCTTCGTTTGCACCAAGCTATTTTTAAAAAAAGGATACAGTAAGTTAACTAAAAAATAAAAATAAATGCACAATGGAAAATAAATACATACCTCAGAATTTATCAACTCAAAGACTTCCTTGAATTTATCAGAAACATATTCCATGAAGGACTTTAACTGCTTATGGAGGTACAAAAGAAAACAAATAAGAAAAATAATAGATTTTGAGTATACATTTTTAACAAAACTTCAAAAAAAATAATATAAAAGACCAGTACAAACCTGTTTAACATCACCTTTCAACTTATACAACTCACGGCCATAATCAATAGGTTGGACACATGTCGCCTCTTTTGCTGGGACAGGCTCCTTAATCTGTTTTGGTGGTGGCGTGACAAAATCATCGCTATGATCAACAAGAAGTTTTCCCCCATTACGTGATGTCAAATATTTCTAATACTCATCGTTAACTTCAACATGCAAAGTGAATCTCCTTAGCTCTTCAGTTGTAGGAGAAATATTTTTAAACTGCAAATGTATCAAAAAGTGCTTCAGTCCTAGATGTATCAAAACTATATATTTGATGTATCACAATGAATTACAGTGTATTATATATGTATAACCCATCAATACATAAAAGATGGTACTTTATTCCCTGTGTTGTTGACGAAACCAATAGAGAAGTCCTCACGCATTGGCATGTATGTCATTTCCCAATTTAATATGTATAGTGTATGATCTCCAACGCGAACAACAAACTTTTTTATAAACTACAATGCAACACCTGTAGTGAAAGAGGAAATCCACCATTCCTATAAAACTCAAACTTTTCCCTCAACCTGTCTCTCACCGACTTCATTAAAGCTCGAAACTCAATCTTACCCCAGGGAAAGGACACATACTCACCACTCTCGATAACATGGACATCACATTTACTTATAAATGTCTTCTGAGCCTGAATGGACATTAGAAATGTGTTTATAAAATAAATGATTGCAATCTTAACTACGTCTTCATCAGACTGCCATTTCTTCTTCTCAAAACAATCAATAAAAGACTTCTTTGACATCACTTTAAAACCATACAAATAAGTATCCACCAATCTATTGGGTCCACTGAAGTTACCCTCAACATGTTCATTGCCACAACAGTTTAAACCACTTACAACACCAAATTCCTGTAGACCAAAATGTAAAACACATTCGTCATTCAATTTCACATAAAATTATTCACACTTATCTTGAACCAACTCCCTAAACATTAAAGAACAAATCAGTTGTGTCTGGATAGCAACTCGAGGTAAATCAAGGAAATAGCCAAAATAGCTTTCCCTAAACATCCGAAGTTGGACATCAGTCAATTTTGGCTGTAAAACTGATAAGATGTCCACATTAGTTTCTGATGTCCAATGAGTAACAGGAAAAGACTCACTAACTGGAATATAAAGTTTCCAAGTCTACAAATAAATGACACAAAATTAAAACAAACAAATACAAATTAAATCCAATTTTAAAAGAAGATTCAACAATAGAAAAAAATATAACTGAAATTGTATGAACCTTACAAACTTTATTAGGAATTTTAACTTTTTCTGCCTTCTGAACCTTACTTTTTTTTGGGTTTGACACCCAAAGTCACTTCGTCCTCCACGATACATTTTCTCTTACCTTCAATATCATCTACTCTAACCCTTTTGCTCTTCTATTTATCAAATTATCCAACAACATCCTTTCGAGATTCTAACACTACTGTCGAAGTGATTTTGTCCTCCCATATTTCGTTCATCAATCGAGTTCTCAACTAAAATCGAGATTGAATGAGGAGATTAACTCATCGGCCTAGTTTTTCTTCTCATGTTGCTTGATTTCTCAATTGAAATCGGCTTTGAATAAGGTAATGAACTCATCGAACGAGTTTGTCTTGTCATATTGCTCTATTTCACAATTGAAACTAGGTTCAATGAGAAATTTTTTCATAAAAAATTGTAAGAACAAACGGTTACAGAATTTTGTGAAGAAATTGATACAAAACTCAACCAAAACTAACAAAATCATCTATAACAGATAGCTACGATGAACTCCAACTAAATAATTCAGTCGCACAAGCCTTAAAAAAGCAACATCGCTTCTCCAAAAACACATGAAACCCTAAAAAATACACAAACCAAGAGATTTTCTACTCCAAATTACCTGGAATCAGACGAAAATAACCGCAAATGCATCTTGTTTTGTCGTCAATTTCAGCAATTTCAATTCAATTTAGAGAGAGAGAGAGAGAGAGATTGAAAACTTAGAGAAGAGAAGAGTGTTTGTATTACAAAAATAACGGATACAAACAAACTGACATTAGTTGAAAGAGCCCAAAATGACATTTGGACCTTTTTAATAGATATTTTGTTTTGGACTATTTTTTGTTGCGAAAGTTTATAGATTGATAGTTTGAGTAATTTTCCCTTTAAAATTACCCTAAGTATCCCAAAAGTATAGGTAATGCACCCTTAAGTACCACACCTTAGGACCGGTAGGGATACTGGTAGGTTACCCAAAAAAATACCCTTAACCCTTACCCTTAAATATCCTTAAGAAAAGTACCCTTAAGGAACCCTCCCCTTACCCTCCCCTTAACCCTTAATGTCCCCGTACCCTCCCCTTAGACAGACCTATTATCAGGGTACACATTGTTATTTAAAATTTTATGCTATGTTTTCAATTGCATAGCTATGTATTAGGGTCTTTACATAAATAACCAGCTGATTTTACTAATTACTTTCTAGTTGGTATACATAAATTATATACATATTAAATGTGATTATCCATAAAAATTGACTGATTTGTGACCGACTTGTTTCGTCGAAAAAATAATAGTTGCTAATGCGAGGTGACCGCAGACGGTCGATATTTCCGACCGAAGTCGGTTGGTAATTTTCAACGCACTTTGACCAAATAATCTGACACAAACTAAATTTACCGACTGAATTCGATCGGTATTCTTGAATATAATTTCTAATTATTTTAAATTAGCGATCGATATCGGTCGGAATCTTAATTATTTATTTTTTAAAAAATTATTCATTTCTGATCGAAACCAGTTGGTATTATTAGAATATTTATAATTTAAAATAAAAGATTTCGACCGAATCAGACGGTATTATTAAAATATTTAAAATTTAAAATAAAAATCGAAGTCGGTCAGTATTTTTAAACTTTTGGAAATTTTATTTTAACATTTCTGACCGACTTCGGTCGTGTGCGTATGATTTTCTGGGTAAATTTTTGGCAGAATACAGCTATTTCATAGTTGCACCACCTGGCAACAACTAATCATCTATAATGGCAACATTACATTGCTGCCATCAACCAATAACAACAACATTAACAAATATCCAACAAAAATGTTTCACAAGTTAAAAGTTCAAACATCATTCAATGAGTGTTTCGTATTACATCATCTCCATCTTCACTACTAGAAGCTTCATCGTTCGACATGGTTCGAAAGATCACGACGAGAAAAATTAGCATCTGGGGAAGACTCACGAGACCTGGGAACCGTGAAAGTACCACTAGCAAGAAGATTGGTTAATTAATCTTGAAGGATATTAAATTGTTCGTACCTCTTTTCTAGCTGACCTTGAAGGGTATCAATGTTTATCTCTCTTTTTTTCTCTGGCCTTTGTTTCTTCAAGCTCTACTGACAGCTTTGCGATCTTCTTCTCCATAGCCGAGAGAGCCGACCTATCAAGTGCCTCGCCTTGGGCGGAAGTCCTTATACCTCTCTGGAAGTTCGTGTGCTATCTCCTTTTTAGGACCACTGACAACATCCAACCATATCTTCTGCGCTTCTTAGTCTAAAATGGAAGGTCGCTCGCCTTGCTCATTCAATGCAAGCTCTGACTGTACTCCTCCACAATAGTCCTGTAGCGACCCTTTATTTAGAAGATAGATAATTAGTAACTATATAATATTATAAATATTAATTTTAGGTTATAATAGTTATGAAACTTACATATGTAGTCTCCGTCCGGTCCTCGAACCATCTAGTTGGATCTGTTATTGCCTTCTTCTTCCGTATGTGAGTCTCCATGAAGAACTCATTATGAGCCATCTTCCTCCTATATTTTTTTCCTACAAATATAATAATACATGTTAACTAAATTAAAATATATAAATATAGTTGGATAAAAATAAATTTAAATATTTTAAATAATTACCAAGTCTCCTCACAGTCCCCATGCTCCTTGCATACACACAACACAAGGAGCCACTACCTCAGCAGATCCTCCCATAAATAAGGGTAGAACCCATGAAGGCTTCTTGTTCTTCTTTCAAGCAGAAGAAGAAATTAGATAGTCTCTTACTGCATTTTAACTCAAAATTTGCAAGAATGACACTGTTATGCCTGTCCTTGCAGGCACACTTAGTCTGCAAATGAAGTGTGTAATGTTAGATGAAAATATTGTTAATATAATGCGTAAATAGATAAGAATTGTACTAAAACCTAAAATTGGTTGAAAATTTGCTCCACGAGATCCAGTGAAAAATCACTCCAAGTCGCATAGGGTGCATCATACAACCAACCAAGAGCTTCAGTGATTATCTTTGTAGTATGACAACTAGGTATGAACCTGGAATATAGAAATTACATTAAATAGACAAGACTAGCTATTATAATTCAGCAAAAATAAGGAAATAATAAATAACTCTTATCCATTGCCCTCAGGCCTGATGATCATCCTATGATAATAATCATACTGCACTTCCTTTGTATCATCATCCTCCGGTGCATCTGAAGCGTGCATAGAAGGGGAGGCATCTGGATTAGCGCTATTATCCCGAAGGTGGAGTCTACAAATGCTAGGAGACGAACTCCCTGGAGAGGGAGACAAGGCCGCTGATGAAGATGGATGCGATCTAGACCCCTGCTGTGATCCAGACCACTTTTGCGATTCAGACCTTTGTTGTGATCTGGGTGGCTATAATCTAGATGGATGCGATCCAGTTGGTGGTGAAGTGTCACGACCCAAATTCTACCTCCGTGAATTGTCACGACGACAGGTAGTCTCTACGACTAGGTAAGCCTAACACTTTGCGAAAATGAAATAAAAAACATGAAAATTAACGACTAACAGTAGCAGATATTTTAAAGAAGTAATTGAGATGCCGCTCGGAATACAATAATCAACTCTCAAAATATACATAACACTCCCAAGACCCAAAACACCGTAAGTTACAAGCTTCTACGAAGTTCTAAATGTTCTATACATCAGTATCTATAGAAATAAGAGAAGAATTAACATAGGGGGATAGATAGGGACTCCGAGAATCTGCGGACGCGCGCATATGTACCTTGAAGTCTTTGGAACAATAGCGACTGCAACTAAGAACGAGGATGGTAGGAGGAACCTGGGTTTGCACACTAAAAACATGTGCAGGAAAGGGCATGAGTACACCACAACAGTACCTAGTAAGTGCCAAGCCTAACCTCGTCGAGTAGTGACGAGGTTAGGTCAAGGCCCTACTGATATATATATATATAGTAAAAACAAGGCATATTGAAATATCTCGGTAAAATAAAAACCGAAATTTAACAAGAATGAAATCATATAAAGGTAACAACTCAATACACAGAGATAACATCAGGGGATCTCCCGAGATACCGTCTTATAGTTCCAAACGTAAATGTGCAGGGGATCTCCTGGAATACCATTCCGTAGTCTCAAAGTAAATATGCAAGACATGGGGATCTCCTAGAATATCGTTCTGTAGTCCCAGAAGTAAATACACAGCTCAAACAATAGAATTAACATATAACAACCCGGCCGGTCCTTCCGTGAGATTTACCCCGTTTCCCCCATTTCTGCAATTGTTATATATTACTAGCCTGTTTTTGTTATGTTGGGTCAGTTGGTTTGGGTTCGGAGTGGTTATGGTGAAAATTTAGGCATTTAGTCTCTTAAAATAGCCTAATAGTTGAGAAAGTCAATTGAGAGTTGACTCATTGGTGAACGACCTCGGAATGCAAATTTTATGGCTCGGATAACTTGGTTAGGTATGGGACTTAGGAGTATGTTTGGAATGAAGTTTTGATGTCCGGTGTAGAATTAGGCTTGAATTGGCGAAAGTTAGTTTTTGGCGATTTTCGGTCGGCAGTGAAAAATAGGCTATCAGGGTTGGAATGGAATTACGAAAGTTGGAGCAGGTTCGTAATGTCATTTTGGATATGTCTGCAAAATTTCAGGTCAATCGGAGGTGTTTTGGTTGGTTTCGGCGTAGTTGGCAAAATTTGGAAGTTCTAAAGTTTATAGGCTTGAATTTGATGTAATTTTGGTATTTCGTGTTGTTTTTGGTGTTTCGAAAGCTCGACTAAGTTGGAATAATTTTATGGGGTGCTTTGGTATGTTTGTTTGGGGCCCCGAGGGGCTTGGGATTGATTTCGGATGGTTGGCGGGGTTTTGAACTTGGAAATTTGCTGCAATTAGCTGCTAGTGTGAGTTTCTGGTGTTGGCCGCACCTGCGGATGGGTAGCCGCAGGTGCGATGTCGCAGGTGTGAAAGCCTGTGCGCATGTGCGAAAGGAGGCTAGGCAAGGGAATTCCGCAGGTGCGGAGGATTTGCAGCAGGTGCGAAAATTGGTCCGTTAAGTGGGATTCCACAGGTGCGCACCTGGGACCGCAGGTGCGACTAACTGTCCGCAGGTGCGAAAATGCTGGTAGAAATAGTATAAAAAGGGAGCCTCTGTGAAATTTGTCTCATTCCACCATTTTTGCATGCGGGATGAGCTCTTTGTAGGCAATTTGAAGAAGGGAATTCGTGGTTCTTCAGTGAAGGTAAGTTCTCGGGTTATTAACATCGTTTCTATGCTATTTTGTTCAGATTAGGCTTGTGAATTGGAGGATTTAAGTAGGTATAGGTTGGGAAGAAGGGGTGGAGAATTGAAATTTCCTTTTGAGAATTTGAATGGGCAATTGTGGTCCGATTTTAGTGTTCTTGGTATGTATAGAATCGTAGGAGGACGATGTATCTAGTGATGTAAAATTTATCGAATTCCGAGACGTGAGCCTGGGGCTCGGGTTTGGCTGAGTTTCGAGATTCTTGTATAATTTGATAGTTTTCGATTGGGTTGTGTTCCTTTGATATATATTGATGATGTTAAACTGGTTTTGGCTAGATTTGGAGCAATCGGGAGCCAATTTGAGGGGCAAGAGCATTGCGGACTAGTGTTGTGGCTCGGTAGAGGTAAGTAATGGTCATAAATCTTGTCTTGAGGGTATGGAACCCCGGACTACATATTTCTTACTGATTTTAGAATGGCGCACATGTCGAATGATGAGTATGTGGCGCGTACTGATTTTTGGATTGGCCTAGGTCCTCTCCGCGGCAACTAATGAGTTGCATATTTTACTCAAAACCTTATGTTAAATTATGTTCTAAAGATTGTTGAAATATTTGGGCTATAAGCCGTGTTTGGGGCCTCGTGTCAATCTGTTTAGACCCCTTGGGGGCTTTTTACTGTTGTTTTTCCTTACTATTGTTGATGATTTCACTCAGCCACATTGTGCTTACTGTTTTCGAAACTCAGCCTGATTTACACTACTTGAGATTTAAAAATGATGTTTTGGGTCGAGTACCCTGTTTTACGGATTCGCTCGAGGGGCCTTTTGAGTGGTTCTACTAAGTGAGGCCGAGGGCCGGATTGTGAGGTGCTGAGTGATATTAGCGCTTGGGCTGAAGAAGCCTCTCCGGAGTCTGCACACACACCCAGTGAGCGCACAGAGTGCCGAGTGACGAGTGATTAGGAGGCATGAGTGACTGTGAGGTGTTGAGCGACTGATTATGAGTGACTATGAGGCATGCCCGAGGGGCTCATTATGATACATGTTTTGCCCGAGGGGCTACTTATGATTTTACTACTTTCATTCTGAACTTATGAAATATGTTTTGCCCGAGGGGCCTCTATATGATTTATTTCATTTTTCATACTAAATCTTTCGATTTGGATCTGTTGAAAATAAACATTTTTCAAAGGACTAATCTGAGGTTGATTTAAAGCCTTGATGATTTCGCATATCTATGTTTACACTACTGGAAAGTAAGGCTATGTATATTGCGATTTGATGACATTGACTTTATGTGTTTCCTTGCTGCTTAGACCTGATTTATTTTCATTACCACTGAGTTGGCGTACTCACATTACTCCCTACACTGATGTGTGCAGATTCAGGTGCAGATATCGAGCATTAGCCATTTATTCCGCGCGGAGCCGGATTGCGGGATATAGAGGTAGTTGTTCAGTGTCCGCAACATCTCTGTTTTTCCTTCTTGTTGTATCTAGCTTTTATTCGGAGGTTTTGTAGTATAATAGTATATTTTGGCTTATTCTTCTAGATGCTCATGACTTGTTGGCTCCGGGTTTTGGGGTTGGTGGCATTGTTTATTGGCCTACTTTATTTAGTAAACTTTGTATATTTATGAAATGCTTGGAACTTGATTGGGATTTTGAAAGAAATTGTGAACATGTGGTTATTGGCTAGCCTAGTTCCACGATAGGCGCCATCACGACCGGTTTAGGATTTGGGATCGTGACATAACAGCTACAACACGAAATCCTAAAACTTATACTAAGTACAAGTCAAGGAAAAGCAGAAAATTCACTAAACATGATGCGCGGAGTTCAGATAAACAATTAAGGAAAGTAGACATGCTATTCTGATCTAACAGTATACTACACATGCTGATATGACTCAAATAAGATGGAAACAGGTTATTACTTAGTAGAAATCAGTTTGTTTTGCACAATTATCCCGTGTACGTACTCTTCATCTCACGTACACGACACACACATATCAAAACAGTATCAAATCCTAAGGGGAGTTCCCCCACACAAGGTTAGGCAAGTTACTTACCTCGAACCAAGCTCAATCAATCCGTAACAATGCTCTTTCCACGAATATCCGACACTGATGGCCCAAATCTAGCCAAAATCAATTACATATCATAAATATAGCTACAAGGAACTAATTTAACTAATGAAATCAAAGCTAAAGTAAGAAATTGGAAAATAGCCCTAAAAAGGCACCCCGGGCCCACGTCTCAGAATCAGGTAAAAGTCACAAAATACGAATACCCATTCACTCACGAGTTCACTCATATCAAAATTACTCAAATCCGATACCAAAATCTCGATCAAACACCAAAATTTGGCCTAAGAACTTTTCTCAAATGTCCCCCCCCCCCCCTTTTCCGCTCCAAATC
>ML394835.1:5369-24674 GCA_005239525.1 Nicotiana knightiana | reverse complement strand
AGGGGGGGGGTTTTTTTTTTTTTTTTTTTTTTTTGGTGTGACGAAGGTTAAAGGATCTTTTATAGGTTATATGTTTTAGGGTTAAGTTAATAGGTATTGGGTGGGGCTTTTGTATCCGTACTCATTTTTTGTACCACGTTTTAATTTATATATGCTTTATAAAAAAAATTGTATTTGTACCCCCTTTTGCGCATAACTTCAGCATACGGGGCTGAAGTAGCAAAGATAATCACGCAAAACTTCAGCATTCTAGTAGACGGGTCTGAAGTAGCTTAAGTTGTTGTCTTGTAACTGGGGAGCATTAGGGGCTGGAGTTCTCCAGTTATAAAAACAAAACTTCAGCATACGGGGTTGAAGTTCCCCCAGTTATACTGGAGAACTTCAGCTCTAGAGCTGAAGTTTTGTCTTTGTAACTGGGGAAATTCAGCATACGGGGCTGAAGTTCCCCAGTTATATAGATAAAACCTTCAGCATACGGGGCTGAAACTTTAGCTCTAAAGCTGAAGTTTTGTCTTTGTAACTGGGGAACTTTAACTTTTGTCTTTGTAAGTGCGGAACTTCAGCATACGGGGCTGAAGTTCCCCAGTTATAAAGACAAAAACTTCAGCATACTGGGCTGAAGTTCTCCAGTTTACAAAGACAAAACTTGAGCTGAAGTTTTATCTTTGTAATTGTCTTTATAACTTGGGAACTTCAGCTCTAAAGCTGAAGTTTGTAACTGGGAAATTTCAGCTCTAGAGCTGAAGTTTTGTCTTTGTAACTGGGGAACTTCAGCCCCGTATGCTGAAGTTTTGTCTTTATAACTGGCGAACTTCAGCTTAACTGGTGAACTTCATCTTAGCGAGGGAAAGGGAGCTGAAGTTATTTAAAAAGTGGGTACAAGTTAAAAAATTTTAAAAAAGCGGGTATAGGTTAAATGAGAGCGACCAAATAGGGGGCGCCGCGCAATTTTTACGTATTGGGCTAAGGGAAATGGGCTTGAGAATTATGGGCTTAGGTCTAAGTTGGGCTCTAAATTGGGCTAAGAAATTGCTTCTAAAATACTTATAAGAAAAATATAAAATAACTCTTAATTGATTTGAATAAATTATTATATTAAAAATAAAACTAAGAATTAAAGTTGAAACTATATATTTTTTTTGTTGGTATTTTTCTAAGATTATATAAAAAATAAAAATCCTAGCAAAATAGTATGACTTCAAAATGAAACTATTTTTTTATAATTTTAGTTTTTTGCGATAAAATAAAGTAAAAAGGTCAAACTAGTTAAAATAATGATATTAAACCTAAACTACATATTTAAATGCTATACTGTATAAACTCACGAGGAGGGTCAAAAATTACATGTCTACAAACGCGATGAAGAAATGTTTGCAACAAAAACACCAGAAATCTGGTATCTTTTCTTAAGTTCAAAAGGTCTGTTAACCATTCGAAATCAATCTGAGGCCCCCGGGACCTCAACCAAACATACCAACAATGCTAAAACACCATACGAACTTAGTCGAGCCCTCAAACCACAACAAACAACACTAAAATCACGAAACATCCTCCAATTAAAACTTAGAGAACTTGAAACTTCAAATTTTCACAACCGATGCCGAAACCTATCAAATCACGTTCGTTTGGCCCCAAATTTTGTACACAAATCATATTTAAAATTACAGATCTACTCCAACTTCCGAAATTGAAATGCGACGTTTATTTTGTTACTTATTATTTAATTTAATGCTTTGAGATCATAATGTATATGCTTGAAATAAATGTGAATACAATGTTTAATGTAAGAAGATATAATTTCTTAACGATACAATTGAGGCTAATATAAATAATTTAAAGATTATCTCATACCGTAAACAAAATTGTCACATTTAGAAAATGTAACCATAGGGATTGGCAATTTGGCACCATGCTTGATAACGCTTTCAAAGCGTGCTCTATAATACAACAAAGATCATGCTTCAAAACTGTAGCTTTACGTCATAAAAGTGTGGCTATAGATGAAATATAAAGCGCAACTTTTGTATTGCGGTGGCCACACTTTTGAAGTGTGGCTTCTAAGGCAACACGTAAAAAGCGTGGCCATAAGTCAAAGGTTATGGTACTTTAGGCCACCCCCTAAAAGTGTAGCTTAAAGTTGTAAAGCGTTGTCTTTGCTCAAATGCTACACTTTTTGGTATTTTAGGCCACACTTTTCAGGGATGCTATAGGCCTAAAATGTTGTAGTGTCATTTTTAGTCCACGCCAAAAATTATTTACATTCGGTAGTCGAGAAATTCTTGTATATATATATATCGGCTATTATTTTGAGTGGCTATACAATGTCATTTTGCCATCCAACTTATTTGTGAAAAATCCCCAGTAACTATCGTATTCTAGATTAGTAAATTTAAAATGCTAACATTACACTTCCACATTTAGTTCAAGATATGTTAAAGCCAATTAAGAAGAACAAACAGGAGCTGCAAATACTGCAGCAGAATAGGTATATGGTGATGGTTTATCAACTTTTTCATTTCAAAGATCCACATTCTATCCATCTAAATGAAACAATTCTAGTTCATTATCTACTTGCCTTAATTGTATTATTCTTGAAAATGGACAAAAAATATCTAGAAAGTCAAACCTTTTAACAAATGGTAGAATAATCTTCATTAGAATCAACAATATTACTCCTTTCAAGGGGTCTTAATTTTCATTTGAATATAACATACTTAAAAGGCCCAGATCTTATATAACATTAATTTCTGATATTCTACAAATGAATCCACTAGGTATATATATCTTATCTTTACATTACCTATGTGGTCAAAGTTCATTGTGATAGGTGCAAATGAGACTTCTTTATATTATCCATAAAACCAAATTCATTTATGTAACTAGAGTTCAAAAAGATTTCCTTGTACCTATATATATACACTTGTATTGTGATATATGCAGGCATGCAATTCTAAGGTTTTTCTTCTCTAATACTTCTATATTCCTCTTAGTTGAAAGCTTTCTAACGAGTAAAGAGACAAATGATTTTTACGTGGAAAAATTCCTCTTAAGGGGACAAAAAAACGACCTACTCTTGTAGGTTTTCAACTTCACTAACTTGTAATCTACACTATTACAAGCTACTTTGTAAAGCACTCTTACAAAGACTTCAACTTACTAACTTACACTCACTATTGCAAGCCACTTTGTAACTCTCTAGCTACAAAGACTTTGACTTATGACTAACCCTAGTCACACAAGAGCACGGATGAAATACAGTTTTAGAGTTCCTATTACAAGGCTTCTAAGAAAGCAAGATAGGATGCAATAGAAAGCAAAACAAGAGATTACAACTCAACTAATGGACGCCTAAGACACACAGTGAAACTGATCCTCTTTAGTGGAGTTGTCTTCTTGTTCTTGACACACTTGAACCTTCAATTGCTGGGCAAATCTTCAATGCTTGAAGAATGATAGTAAATGCTCAAGTGAATATGTTGTTATTCTTTCTTCAAGATATTACCCAACATTGCACATTCAAAGAAGGAAGTCAAAGATCTTGAAGGTACACGGCTCAACCATTAGGAAGTGACTGTTGCACTGTTGCTACGCTGTAGCGTGAACAATAGCAGGCAGTCACCTTCTCTGTCACAACTTTTTACAGCTGTCAAGTTTGCATGTACTTTATTTGGTGAGTCCACTAAGGGATCAGGTCCCTTAGCCGGTCCATCCTCATCCAGCACTGTATGATCCGGAATTCCTGGAGTTGGAGCTAACTGCTTGTGTTGTTTACACATCAGGTCCTTTTTCTGGTTCGTCACGTAAAAGTTTGTTAGATCATCAAAACAGAATATAACCCATCAATTTTCTCCTTTTTGATGATGACAAACTTTTAAAGTTAGGAAGTAGTTATGTGAATAATATTGTACACTGACACCAATAGATACATAACAAATGATCGATCGGGTTCCTAGCAAGTTCCCCCTGTCGATGTGAGTTCCCCCTGTCGATGAGCTTCCCCCTTAACTTCCCCCTTTTGACATCATAAAAAGGCATACCTAGGAAAAAGGCATAAGGAAGTCCGATACAGTCAACTCATGCCCCTTATGTGCACACAACATGATAAAAATAGATAGTAAAGCAGAAAGGCAGTAACGAGAACATAAAAAGACTGATTGCATTAAAAAATAGTTGAAAACAAAAGGAAGTCTTTGCTTGAAGAGCAAAGAACTTCATTTGGATTTTTTCAAGTAGGAGCAGCTAGGTGAAATCCATATCCCAAACACAAAAAGAAAAGCACAAAAACTAACAACCACAACACATCATAAAAGAACTGGGGAGGACGGATCCTAAGAGGCACTAGAGGAGGAGGCAGAGATGGTGCGAATGACCAAGTCAATGCGGGCATTTGCAGAAGACTGCTCCTCAAAAAGCTTGTCTTTGAGGTTCTCCACCTGTTTCTTCAGCTCAACATTCTCCTTGGTCAAGCGAGCCACTTCTTCGTTTAAGACACTACTCGTACCAGGGTTCTCTGCAACTAGACTAGACACCTCTAGGATGGCATTGTGAGCCTTCAACTTCTTGATCGTATCATGTGCAACATTCAGGGCATTTATCATCTGAGAGATTGTCGAAGAACTGCCCCAATGTTTTCAATGCACTCACATTCTTCAAGAGTAGTCTTTTAAAAGCTTTGCTTGCGAGTCCCAACCCGAGGATTGCTGAGTGGAATCTTAAAGTGCTTAAAGACTCGAGTGAGAAAGAATCCATAGGGGAGACCATGATTCCCATCCTTGACTGAGACAACCTTATCCATATGACTTATCATAAGAGTAGGCAAGTTGACAGGTTTGAAATCGTCAATGGCTTCCATCAAAATCAAATCAGCTCGGGAAACAATAGAGCGTCGCTCAGCTCGGGGAAGAAGAACTTTGTTCATCAGCTCAAAGAGGAGTTGGTAAACAGGAAACATAGCCTTCTTGTGAACCCGGTCCCCCTGCTGGACTGTCCCTGCTTTAACTATAGCTCTCCAAAAATCACCGCTACATGCAGACTTGTTAGGATCCACTGAGGATACCCCCTCTGATGGAACAACTAGAATTGTCCCTAGAGCAGTGTCCTCAAGGACGATATCCACACCCCCTACCAGTACACAAACATGACCATCTTCAGGTGTGAAGAGGGTAGCATAGAATTTTTTCACAACGTCTTCATAGACCTGATGACTACTCATGTTAAACAAGTGTTCCCACTTTTGGAACTCAACCATGGTCATGAGTTGACTCATTCTAGGCATCTCTAAAATCTCAAGATCAAATGTACGACCCCACAACACACTTTGTTTTTGAACGTTTTCCTTCCACTTCCCACTACTACAAGCTATGGGCATTTCAGTACTAGGTTCCACCGCAGTTTCTTCCTCTCTCTTTCGTTTCCGTGACACCTTCACAGATTTTCCTTTGGAACTAGCAGATATAGATTTCCTCTCACTTGTCTCCCCAACCACCTTCTGCTTGGTCTTCACATCACTTTTCACAGTCTCTTTCTTATTATGTTGACCAGACCCAGACTTCTTCCGTTCTACTAAGGAACTAGGTTCCTCAATAGTGTCATCCTCTACTACAACCACAGGGATGTCTTTGTCCCTCACTACTTGACCATCCTTTACTAGCCTCTTCTTCTCCTTTTTGTTACTTTTCTTACTCTTTTCCAGAGCCAGATTGACAACCCCTTTCTTCTGTATCCTGGTCGAAGGATGCTTAACAGGAGGAGCTGGAGTGCGAATGATGTGACGGAATTTGAATCAAGCACTCAACACCATGTCATCCTCATCATCCTCATGCATGGGTTCCGCACGCGGAGGAATGGACTCAAGCGAGGGTGTGTAGAAAATCTGCTCTTGAGGGGACTGAGATAGTGGAGAAGTAGGTCCCTCACTAGGTTTAGAAGGTTTAACCTCATGGGAAGGAGACTCAAAAGGTACCATTGTTCTTTCATCCTCTAAGATGGACGACGCTGCTCCCTGTGTTGGAGGAGGGGAGTGGGCGCCTTCAGAGAGGGAGCTTTCAGATGCGATGGCCATGATATTTTCTGCCGCCTCTTTTTCAAGAGACTCCATGGGAGTCGAGGAGAAATTGATGTACTGATCGGGGTCCTCTTCTGAGACTTCAGAGACGTGAGAAGCTTCAGCGGTGAAGGGCTCAGATGGTGATATAAAGGAAGGAGGAGGTACAGTGGTGGTTTCATCAGGTAGGGTTTTTCTGGGGAATCAGCTGGAAGAGAGAAGGAAGGAGGAGCTTCTGGTTTAGGTGGAGGTGATGATGGAGTGAAAGCTGAGATGGCTTCCTCCAGAGGAGGTCCTTCCTGATCGTCCATTAGAACAGTGTTGAGATCAGTGGTGAGGGAAGGAGAGAGTTCATTTGAGGAGGCCATTGATGCCAGTTAGTAAGGAATTAAGAGAAAGAGAGAAACTGGAGGGTTGTTCGTAAGAGTGGGTGTGTAGAGATAGGTTGGAGGCAAGGGAGTTTATAGATGATTAGAGTAATGAGAGGTGAAGTAACTGGTTCAACTAGCGGTAGGAATTTTGGGAAGAGGGAAATAGGCAGAGGGATTTGAAAGGGTGGAGTGATAGATGTGATGGATGTGTCTTCTGAAACATCGATGGTGTGGCAGCAGTAATTAATGCAGTTACCTTTTTGAAAGAGGGATAGAGTACACATAGCTACTAACCTGGGAAGCATGGAGCAGGTCTCGTACTTAATGTTGTTTTTTTTTTTGAGAAAGTGCTCAGTCTCTTTATGTTATACAATGCCACTCCTTTAAATTCTGTAATCATCGTGTGTGTCTACCTGTAACGGTATTAATATGAGTTAGACTTTATCAGAAAACACCTTAGCCATCTGTACCTGAGTAAGACAATCATAGCCAATTAGGAGAACCGGCCCCTAGAGTGGTCTCAGCATGCCCAGAGCCATTCGATTTTTCTCAAAATGTTCCCTGCCCAGTGTCTTGGTGAATATATATGCAATATGATCTTCAGTGCAACAAAACCTCATACTAATGTGTCCCTTCTCAACATTGTCTCTGAGAAAGTTATGTCTCACATCAATGTGCTTAGTTCTCTTGTGTTGCACTAGGTTCCTTGCCATATTGAGTGCACTGGTATTATCACATAGTAGTGGAATGCTATCGATAAATACTCCAAAGTCCTCCAGTTGTTGTTTGATCCGCAGCAACTGAGCACAACAAGATGCAACTGCAACATATTCTGCTTCTGATGTGGACAAGGCCACTGAGTTTTGCTTCCTTGTGCCCCAAGAGATTAGGCACGATCCAAGAAAATGAGCCATCCCTGAAGTGCTTTTTCTATCCACCAGGTATCCTGCATAATCTGTGTCAGCATAACCAATAAGATTGAAATTGTCACCTGAGGGATAGTATAGCACCAGGTCCTGTGTGCCTTTGAGATAGCGTAGGATCCTCTTTGCAGCTTTCAGATATGACTCTTTAGGATTGGATGGGGAACTTGCACACAATCCCACACTGAATACAATGTCTGGCCTGCTTGCTGTGAGGTAAATAAGAGAGCCAGTAATGCCCCTATACATGGTTTGATTCACAGGAGAGCCAGAATCATCCATGTCAAGTTTGGTAGCCAATGCAATGGGTGTATCAATCACTTTGGAGTCTTCCATATCAAACCTCTTGAGCAGTTCCTTGATATATTTCTGCTGACTAATGCAAGTGCCTTTAGAAGATTGCTTCACTTGAAGATCCAAGAAGAAGTTCAGTTCCTCCATCATGCTCATCTCGAACTCACTTCCCATGAGCATTGAAAATTCCTTACACAGTGATTCCGCTGTAGCCCCAAAGATAATGTCATCAACATACACCTGGACTATAAGAAGGTTCCTTCCTCGTTTCTTCAAAAATAAGGTGTTGTCAATCTTGCCTCGAGAGAATCCATTGTCTAGTAGGAATTTGGACAACCTTTCATACCAAGCTCTGGGAGCTTGCTTCAAGCCATACAAGGCTTTGTCCAGCTTGAATACATGCTCTGGATGAACATGACTTTCAAAACCAGGGGGTTGCTTGACATACACTTCTTCCTTGAGATATCCATTTAAGAATGCACTTTTCACATCCATTTGAAACAATGTGAATTCCCTATGAGATGCAAAAGCAATGAGAATTCTGATGGCTTCCATACGAGCAACAGGAGCGAAAGTCTCATCATAATCAATCCCTTCTTCTTGGTTGTATCCTTGAACCACAAGCCTGGCTTTATTTCTGGTAGTTTTTCCATTATCATCAAGTGTGTTCCTGAACACCCACCTGGTTCCTATGATGGTTCTGTCTGATGGGAGGTACCAAATGCCATACTTTGTTTATTTCAAACTGATGAAGCTCTTCCTGCATAGCAATAATCCAATCTGCATCCTTCAGGGCTTCCTTGATATTTTTGGGTTCTATTTGGGACTGAAAGGCTGAGAAGGCTAGAGAGTTTCTGGTTTTGGATCTGGTTTGAATTCCGGAATCAAGAGGAGTGATTATGTTATCAAGAGGGTGGGAGCCCTTATGTTTCCAAAATGAACTTTGAAGTTGATTTGAGGAGGAAATGGCAGATTGACAGGGTTTCCTTGAGTCTCTTGTTCTGCTATCTGAGGAGTACCTTCCATAGAATCTCCAACTCTTTCTTCTACTTCTGTGAGAGAGATTGGGCTACCAGGTTCCTTCTGTGTTCCTGAAGAGGAAGTTACGTTGCCTTCAATAATCTCCTTGGCATGACTCATCATGTCTGCCTTACCATTTGATACATCAGAAATTTCTCTAGGAACCAGAAGTGGTTCATTGTCTTGATCATCACCACTGTTGTTCTTGTGTGAGGAGGGAGTTTCATTGAAGAGAACATGAACACTCTCCTCTACACATTGGGTTCTCTTGTTGTACACTTTGTATGCTTTGCTTTGAGAAGAATATCCCAAAAACATTCCTTCATCACTCTTTGCATCAAACTTTCCAAGCTGATCCTTTCCATTGTTTAGAACATAGCATTTGCAATCAAAGGCTCTTAAATGTGTTATCTTAGGCTTTCTTCCATTGAGCAGTTCATAGGGGGTTTTGTTTAGGAATGACCTGATCATGCACCTGTTCACCAGGTAGAAAGCTGTATTGATTGCTTCAGCCCAGAAATTCTTAGCAATTCCACTATCAATGAGCATTGTTCGGGACATATCCTCCAGAGTTCTATTCTTCCTCTCAACTACTCCATTTTGCTGGGGAGTTCTTGGTGCTGAGAAGTTATGTGTGATTCCATTCTTAGTGCAAAACTCATCAAATTTTGCATTATCAAATTCAGTTCCATGGTCAGATCTGATACAAGCTACCTTAAGGTCCATCTTCACTTGGATTTTCTGTACAAAGGCCACAAATACTTCAAATGTCTCATATTTTGCTCTAAGAAATAACGTCCAAGTGAATCTTGAGTAGTCATCCACAATCACAAATATGTACTTCTTTCCACCCCTGCTTGGAATTCTCATAGGTCCACACAAATCCATGTGGAGAAGTTCAAGAGGTATGGATGTTCTAACATTGTTTTTTGGCTTGAAGGATGATTTCACATGTTTTCCCTTAGCACACGCATCACAAACCTTGTGCTCCTTGAACTTGGAATTTGGCAGACCGCGGACCAGGTCCTTTTTTATTAGTTTGTTCAGGAGAGAAAAACTAGCATGACTCAACCTTCTATGCCAAAGCTCTACATCGTCATCGACAGCCTTCAAACAATTCACTTCACCAGCTTCCAAGGATTCGAAATTAGCAACATAGATGTTCTTGTACCTCTTGGCTATCAACACTACTTCCCCAGTTACTAGACTAGTAATTGTGCACACTTTGGACAAGAACTCCACTTTTTTTCCTTTATTGCAGATTTGAGAGACACTCAATAGGCTATATTTCAGGCCATCCACATAGTATAAATTTTCTATTGAGTGCTCCAGAGATCTTCCAACTCTTCCAACACCAAGGATGTATCCCTTCTTTCCATTTCCCAAGGATACATCCCCTCCCTGCAGGGCTTTCAATGAGAGAAAGTCCATGGTATTTCCAGTCATATGCTTTGAGCATCCGCTTTCCATGATCCATTGTAGCCCAGTTCCCTTCACTGATCCCTGCACAAATAAATCAATGGTTAGATTTAGGAACCCAAACAAGTTTGGGTCCCTTGTAGTTAGGAAAGGGATGAATAATAACTCTTCTAGTCCATGCCGGCAAGAATTGATTTTTCTTGTTGGGACCAGGTCCTTTCTTAGTGTTTCTTTTTCTAGAAAAACATCTTATTTTTCTGGACTAATTGGTCCCTGGCTGGGAAACTTTCCTTGAAGTGCCCGTTTTTCCCACAGTGGGTACAAAGCCAATTGTCAGGGACTGTAACATACTTGCTGTGAGGGTTATAGGGAGTTTTCTCCTTTTGAAACCCGATTCCCTACTTGTTCCCAGAGTTGTTAAAGTAAATAGCAGTGACAACATCTGTGGACCAAGTCCAATTCAAGAATTTCTTAAGATCAGATGTTAGTTTGCTCACTTTTGCTTGCAACTCCTTGTTTTTCTCAACCTTACTGCATAGACTATTTTTGACCTCATTCAGTTCTTTTTCAAGCTTGACATATTTTTCACTAGCTATTTCCTTCCCTTTATCTACACTTGATGAACCAGGTTCTAGTCTTAGTCCCTGAATAGTTTCTTCTAAGTTTGTGATTACTACTAGAAGATCATCTCTTTCTTGCTCAACAGTATCTACTCTCAAGTTCAAGCACATCTTTTCACTGCTTAGATTCTCTACTGTTTCTTTCAAATCTTCCACTACTACCGTTAAATCATCTCTCTCATTTTCTGACTCTCTACTTTTTTTTTCTATCTCTTCCTTTTTCTCTTCAAGACCTTTTATGGTATCCTTAAAATTCACAACTACTACCATTAGGTCATCTCTTTCATTCTCAACACAATTGATTTTGCACACAACTAGGTCATCTCTGGTTTGTTCTCCTTCTCCTAGCTCTAGGGTCAATGAATCTTTATCTTCCACTAAGCTATAATAGGTATCAATGAGAACATTTGATAATGACATTAATTTTTTAGGAGAATAGGATCTCAGATTTCTCTGAACATCCCTGAAATTTACCTCATCTGTGTCTTCTTCTTCTTCTTCTTCTTCTTCTTATTCTTCTTCTTCTTCTTCTTCTTCTCCTTCTTCTTCTTCTTCTCCTTCTCCTTCTTCTTTTCTTCTTCTTCTTCTCCTTCTTATTCTTCTCCTTCTTCTTCTTCTCCTTCTTCTTCTTCTCCTTCTTCTTCTCCTTCTTCTCCTTCTCCTTCTCCTTCTTCTTCTTCTTCTTCTTCTTCTTCTTCTTCTTCTTCTTCTTCTTCTTCTTCTTCTTCTTCTTCTTCTTCTTCTTCTTCTTCAGATTGAGCCATAAGAGCGAACAACGAGTCATACTCCTTAGCCTTGTTCTCAACTGCCATCATGGAGCTGTTTTCTGCTTCAGGTTCCTGTTCTGATTCAGGATGAATCTCCCCAAGCAGCAAGAGCTTGTCTCATAACATTGTCAGCTGCGCTTTTTCTACTGAATCTCTTTTCTGGAACCTGGTTTCTCTTTGCAACCTTGTCCGTGTTGTATTTGTAGCTGTCATGTTTCAAGAGCGGGCAGTCTTTAATGAAGTGTCTAGGTTTTCCACATTTATGACATAGATCATGATTCCTGGGCTTGCTTGAGCTCCCTCTTCTAGGTATCCCACCGTTGCTTCGCACCATTTTTTGGAATCTCTTGGTGAGATAGGCCATGTCATGATCTTCTTCACTTGACTCAAGTTTTTCCGCCTGAAGAACCAGGTTTTTCTCCTTCTTCGGCTCTCTTCTTTCAATTTCCTTCTTCTTCTTCATCTCATACGTCCTCAGATTTCCTATCAACTCATCCATAGTTAAGGTCTGCAGATCTTTTGCTTCCGTGATAACATTCACCTTACTTTCCCAAGAACTCGGCAGAACACTTAAGATCTTTCGCATGAGTTTGTTTCTGGGAATAACTTCACCTAGAGAATTAAGTTCATTGATGATAGAGGTAAACATGGTATGCATGTCCTGTATGGACTCATCTTCCCTCATCTTGAACAGTTCATATTCTGTAGTGAGCATGTCTATCTTGGACTACTTTACTTGTGTTGTTCCTTCATGTGCCGTCTTCAGAGCATCCCAGATCTCCTTAGCTGACTGACAAGCAGAGATCCTATTGTATTCATCAGGTCCGATGCCACAAACGAGAATTTTCTTAGCGAGAAAATTCTTTTCCACGGCCTATCGATCTGCCTCATCGTATTCCTTTATGGTTTTTGGTATTAGAGGACCTGCTTCTCCAAGCTTTTTTAATGGCACATGAGGGACATCACAAATGATGTCCCAAAGCTTGGAGTCTTCAGCCATGGTAAAGTCATGCATTCTCGTTTTCCACCAACCATAGTATTGGCCGTTGAATCTTGGGGGTCTATAGGTTGATTGTCCTTCCTCAAAATTTGGTGGAGCAACCATTAGAGATCCTTTCTAGGTGTTAATCTTTCAGAAAGAACCTGCTCTGATACCAATTGAAGGTTTCTTAGCGTCCACCAACCAGTAGAGTGACCAGGTCCTCTACTAGTTCCCACAGAACTACGTGCTAGAAAACGAGTAAAGAGACAAAGGATTTTTACGTGGAAAAATCCCTCTTAAGGGGACAAAAAAACCACGACCTACTCTTGTAGATTTTCAACTTCACTAACTTGTAATCTACACTATTACAAGCCACTTTGTAAAGCAATATTACAAAGACTTCAACTTACTAACTTGCACTCACTATTGCAAGCTACTTTGTAACTCTCTAACTACAAAGACTTTGACTTATGACTAACCCTAGTCACACAAGAGCACAGATGAAATACAGTTTTAGAGTTCCTATTACAAGGCTTCTAAGAAAGTAAGATATGATGCAATAGAAAGCAAAACAAAATATTACAACTCAACTAATGGACGCCTAAGACACACAGTGAAACTGGTCCTCTTTAGTGGAGTTGTCGTCTTGTTCTTGACATACTTGAGCCTTCAATTGCTGGGCAGATCTTCAATGCTTGAAGAATATAGTAAATGCTCAAGTGAATATGTTGTTATTCTTTCTTCAAGATATTACCCAACATTGCACATTCAAAGAAGGAAGTCAAAGATCTTGAAGGTACACGGCTCAACCATTAGGAAGTGACTGTTGCACTGTTGCTACGCTGTAGCGTGAACAATAGCAGGCAGTCACCTTCTCTGTCACAACTTTTTACAGCTGTCAAGTTTGCCTGTACTTTATTTGGTGAGTCCACTAAGGGATCAGGTCCCTTAGCCGGTCCATCCTCATCCAGCACTGTATGATCCGAAATTCCTGGAGTTGGAGCTAACTGCTTGTGTTGTTTACACATCAGGTCCTTTTTCTGGTTCGTCACATAA
Organism: Nicotiana knightiana; assembly: GCA_005239525.1. Taxonomy (NCBI): domain Eukaryota; kingdom Viridiplantae; phylum Streptophyta; class Magnoliopsida; order Solanales; family Solanaceae; genus Nicotiana; species Nicotiana knightiana. The sequence goes on along the minus strand of ML394835.1, from coordinate 11,179 downwards.
AAGTTTGTTAGATCATCAAAACAGAATATAACCCATCAATTTCCCCCTTTTTGATGATGACAAACTTTTAAAGTTGGGAAGCAGTTATGTGAATAATATTGTACTCTGACACCAGTAGATACATAACAAATGATCTATCGGGTTCCTAGCAAGTTCCCCCTGTCGATGTGAGTTCCCCCTATCGATGAGCTTCCCCCTTAACTTCCCCCTTTTGACATCATAAAAAGGCATACCTAGGAAAAAGGCATAACGAAGTCTGATACAATCAACTCATGCCCCTTATGTGCACACAACATGATAAAAATAGAATAGTACAACAGAAACGCAGTAACGAGAACATAAAAAGACTGATTGCATTAAAAAATAGTTGAAAACAAAAGGAATTCTTTTCTTGAAGAGCAAAGAACTTCATTTAGATTTTGCCAAGTAGGAGAAGCTAGGTGAAATCCATATCCCAAACACAAAAAGAAAAGCACAAAAACTAACAGCCACAACACATCATAAAAGAACTGGGGAGGACGGATCCTAAGAGGCACTAGAGGAAGAGGCAGAGATGGTGCGAAAGACCAAGTCAATGCGGGCATTTGCAGAAGACTGCTCCTCGAAAAGCTTGTCTTTGAGGTTCTCCAGAATTGTTGTGATGAATTTATTTCTTTTATGAAGTCCTACTAAGTTGTTCAGTAACAGTAGTGTAGAAAACTGCTTCCTATCAAGGGAGGAAACAACCCACGGTCAATTTTGAAGCTTAATTCAAGTAATCCCTTCAAATTTATTCGTTGTATAACAATCCATGAATAATAACAACGCGTAACAATCATTTCTTTATTATTCACCATAAACAATACATTATAATTTCCAATAACTAATATGTGACCCAAATGACCCCTTAACGCATAAGCGAAATGATGTCAAGTGTCAAATTATCCTTATTGTCAACAACTAAATAAGAGATAGCATGAAGTTCAACGTGCTTTCTCATGTTCTTTCCTTTTGATAAGGTTAACTCTTATGTCAAGTGGGTCCTAAGTTATTTTTCTGGTAAAACGAGGATAACACTCCTAGAAAAATATCAAAAACTGTCCACATCATATCGACTGCAATCGGTCGAAAGAGAAAATCGACTGAAAACGATTAGAAAATAGGTAAATTGGACACAAAAGTCAAAGAAAATATTTCACATAAAATATACCGACCACCATTGGTCGAAAAAAGTGGTCCCACAATAAAGAAACACTGCTATGTCTGACACAAAAATTTTGACCAATGTCGATCGGAAATTGGTCAATCTTTAACGAAGACCTGGTCATACTTGCATATTATCTACCAAAATAAGTTTAATTAAAAAATTTCTGGTATACCGACCGAAACTCAGTCGAAATTTTATTTTTCCCGCCACGATCAATTGGATTTTTCCATAAATTATTTTTTTTTTATAATTATTATTTATTTACCGATCAGTATTATTGTTAAATTACTTGTTATTTACAATATCTAAATATATTTAACAACACACACACACACACACACACACACACACACACACACACATATATATATATATATATATATATATATATATAAGTATACATTTATTGTTGTTTCTACAACTTAAGTACTAATATAGCACTACATCTTATAGAACTATACACTTTGTTTTCAAATGTGTTATAGTAATTTTTAATCAAATATAATTAAATTTTTAATTGATCCACTGATAAAGTATCCAAGCAAAGTACTACTAAGTTGATCGAGAATAAAATATTCAAGATTATGTTGATTGTACACGTCTTGGAGCATCTAGTTACTAATTATATCAGAGCATCTAGTCACTTAAACTTATGATTAATAATGCAAGTACATGATAAATAAAATGTTTAAAATGTTCACTTAAACTTCAAGATTTGTTTTCTTATTTATTCATTGATCAAGCACTACAGTTGAGAATAAATTAAAGCATCAACGCTTGTCATATTTATGTAAGTGTAAATTATCATAAATGAACAAAATCATACACTCTATTATAATCTATTACACGTATACGGATATGATATGTAATTTATATGAAAGCACACATATAATAAACATTATATATATAATTGATCGAATGTAATTGATATAGTCGTTGTATCCAATATGCTATGACACACTTAGTATCTTAGTAAATAGATTATAAGTGTATCATTGATGTAATGGTATGGTAAAACTTAAGATGTATCGTTATATATAAATCTAATTATATATTATTTTATTACAGTCTTTAAACACAAAATCGATTGGTATCTACAAATTAAGAAAGAAATAATATCTTAAGTGTGCAAAATATTAAGAACAAAATTTTTTGATAAGTATTTAATAAACGAATATTATTAATTTTTTTAAAGTTAATTTTCGACTGATTTCGACCGATATTTGTGAGGTCAAACGGTCAAACATTTTTTTAACAATACCGACCGAAATTTCCGACTGAAATCGGTAGGAAATCTATTAATTAGACGACCCCAGACGTGTTTCTTTCCCATTTTCATCTTTCCCCTCTCTTCTATCTCTCTTCCATCTTCCTTCCCCACAGATATTGGGCCTAATCCCATCCAAAAACAAGTCACCCACCCCCAAAATCGAAGCCTCGCCTCTTCTCTCTCATGTCTGCGCCTCTAGCCGCCACCGCCACCACCACTGCCTAGCTTGTTCTGCGCCGCCGCTACTACCACTTCCATTACCTCCTTGGCGGCACCGACACTACCATTGTTGTTCAAGCTTAGTAATCTACCGTATTAGCTTTTAAATTTTCAATTTTCGAAATATAATTCTATGCAATTTGTTAGGGTTTTTGTCTATTTAGGACTTATGTGACTAAATAGGATTTTTGAACTACATTAGATTTGGATTTAGATTTGAACTACCTAAAATTATAATTTTTTAGGGTTATTGGTATGAACTACATTAGATTTAGAATTAAGGTATAGAACTTAAATTGATGCATTTAAATTATTTAATGTATAAATTAATTTAAGGTATAAATTATGAAACTAAGATATAAATTATGATAAAGTATAAATTAAGAACTACCTTAAATTATGAACTTATGGTTCTTAATAGAACTCAAATTAATACATTTAAATTATTTAATGTATAAATTAATTTAAGGTATAAATTATGAACTTAAGGTACAAATTATGACCTACCTTAATTTATGAACTTATGGTTCTTAATAGAATTCAAATTAATGCATTTAAATTATTTAATTTAGAAATTAGTTTAAGGCAATATTATGAACTTAAGGTATAAATTATGAACTACCTTAAATTAGAACTTATGGTTCTTAATAGAACTCAAATTAATGCAATTAATTATTTAATGTCTAAATTAATTTATAACGACAATATCAATTAATCTAATTGAGTTATTCTAATTAAATTAGTCTAATTGAATGGATTAGCTAATTCATTATTCTTGTGAGTCTAATTAAGATTAATTTATAGTGTTAGAACCATTTATTAATATAACATTCAATTTATTTATTTTTTGTGTAGATGGAATATCATAATTGGATGTATAATAGTGTAACGACTCGATCGGTCGTTCCGAGAGTTTTAGCATTGTTTCCCCCATTTCTGCTTCATTATGTGTGATTCAGCTCTTTTATATTGTGTTGGGTTGGTTGGCCCGGGTTCAGAGTGATTGTGGAGAGAAACGAGACACTTCGTTGTTTATTTAGTGGAAAAGTCAACCGAAAGTTGACTTATAGGTAAATGATCTCGAAATTTGTTGTTTATGGTTCAGATAGTTTCGTTAGGTGATTTGGGACATAGGAGCGTGTTCGGAATGTTATTCGGAGGTCTGTGGTATAACTAGGCTTGAATTGGCGAAATTGAATTTTTGGCGATTCCCGATCGACAGTGAAAAATTAGCTATGAGGGTCGGAATGAAATTTCGGAAGTTGGAATAGGTTCGTAGTGTTGGTTGTGATGTGTGTGCAAAATTTCAGGTCATTCGAATGTGGTTTGGTTGGTTTCGGCGTCGTTGGCGAATTTCGGAAGTTTAGAAATCCTTAGGCTTGAATTTCGGGTTAATTTGATGTTTGGATGTTGTTTTGAGTGTTCCGAGAGTTCCACTAAGTTCGAGTGATGTTATATGGGGTGTTGGTATATTTGGTTTGAAGCCCCGAGGAACTCGGGATGATTTCGGATGGCCATCGGGGAGTTAGAACTTTGGAAAATATGCTAGTGTTGCTGCTGTTTCTGGTTTTTTGCACCTGCAGGAGGGTGATTGCAGGTGCAGTTTACTGTCCCAGGTGCAGAGTTTGGGAGGTCTGGGGTCTTATCGCAGAAGCGGATGGAGTGTGTCGATCGCAGGTGCGGGCTGGGGGCCTTAAGTGAAGTCCGCAGATGCGAATATTTGGTCGCAAATGCGTGGACCGCAGCTGCGGTAATTGGACAGCAGATGCGGAACCCCTGGGCAGGAAGGTATATAAGGACCCCTTCGCGAATTTGAGCCATTCTTCATCATTTTTCATACGGGTTTGGAGCTTTTGAGAGCAATTTGAAAAGGGATTCAAGGGGTTTTTCGTGGAGATAAAGCTACTTGAGCCTAAAACTTGATTCTATGGTAGATTTTGACTGATTAAGCAAGAAATTTGCGGGTTTTAAGGGTGAAAATTGGGGGATTAAGGCTTAAACTTGAGACTAAAAATTGGGTGATTGAGGGGTCAAACGAAGTTAGTTTTTGATGAATTTGATATGCATGGACTCGTGAGAGGGTAAGGATTCTAGTTTTATATTTTTTATCAGTAAATTTAAAATGCCAACATTACACTTCCACGTTTAGTTTAAGATATGTTAAGGCCAAGTAAGAAGAACAAACAGGAGTTGCACATACTGCAGCAGAATAGGTATATATATACTGATGGTGATCGTTTATCAACTTTTTCATTTCAAAGATCCACATTCTATCCATCTAATGAAACAATTCTAGTTCATTATCTACTTGCCTTAATTGTATTATTCTTGAAAATGGACAAAAAATATGTAGAAAGTCAAACTTTTTAACAAATGGTAGAGTAGTCTTCATTAGAATCAACAATATTACTCCTTTCAAGAGGTCTTAATTTTCATTTGAATATAACATACTTAAAAGGCCCAGATCTTATATAACATTAATTTCTGATATTCTACAAATGAATCCACTAGGTATACATATGTTATCTTTACATTACCTATGTGGTCAAAGCTCATTGTGATAGGTGCAAATGAGACTTCTTTATATTATCCATAAAACCAAATTCATTTATGTAACTAGAGTTCAAAATAATTTCCTTGTACCTATAAATATACACTTGTATTGTGATATATGCAAGTATGCAATTCTAAGGTTTTTCTTCTCTAATACTTCTATATTCCTCTTAGTTGAAAGCTTTCTAATGGCTGACAAATGCACTTCAAATGTAGCTGTAGTGATGGTGCCACTTCCAGCACAAGGCCATCTCAACCAATTTCTTCACCTCTCTAGGCTCATCTCCATGAACAATATCCCTGTCCATTATGTTGGAACCAATGCTCACATTCACCAGGCGAAAACTCGTGTTCATGGTTTTGATCCTCTCACAATAACAAACATTCAGTTCCATGGATTTCCAACACTTTCTTATGAAACTCCCTCCCCAAATCCTAATGCTCCTCACAAATTCCCAAGCCAGCTAATCCCTTCATTCTTTGCAGCATCCCATCTCCGCGAGCCAGTTTGCTCTCTAGCACGCCAACTTATTGCTAGCAGGACGAAAGTGGTTGTTATTTATGATAATTTGATGAGTGGGG